>JAPVRG010117309.1:0-12807 GCA_029783565.1 Rhagoletis cerasi | reverse complement strand
CGCGTGCGACAGTGATTAAAATTAAATAAAAAATAAACTACTTAATATTTTTGAATAAAATAAAAAACATTATTAAGATACGTCAACGCATAACATTTAAAAATTAGTCACATTAATATATTTTTTCAAGTTTCGCTGAAATAAGTGTTTGATTTTTTTGCTTTGAAAGCGACTTCTGTTTATGTCGCATGCGAATGTCTTGATTTTTTTGTAATTATCTTGAAACCGAACAATTGGCCAAAATCAACCTTAGCACCAATCATAGTGCTAATCAAGTGCTATAACTTTCGCCTTTTGTAAAAATAAAATAATGTTTTGGTATATGTTTTTTTCACATTGAATGCGTACGAATGTCGCATTCGACATTGGAGAAGTGCCCATATTTTGTTTTCCGCTGAAACGTTAAAGTGCCACTTTGCCTATTTGCTTATACAAGTGGTGAAATTAAGCTGAAACTCAAAAGTGAATATTTTATCAACGAATTAAAATCAATTAAAATAAAAAATGTAAACTAACAATAAAGGTAATAATATTTTGTATCTTGAATATTAAAACATACAACTTTTGTTGTGGTAAAAAAAGATTTTAATATTAACTTTGGTTTGAGCAATATTCTTCAACTTTGAGTAGAGCTTTAAAAAATTGGTTGCATTTGGTGTTCTTGGTACTTTATGATTATATAAATTACTCAATTTGAAGTTTGTGAGCAAAAGATTATGTTGCTCTTTTTTGCGATTTCTGAGAAAACGGCTATTTTCCTAGGATATCTTGATATTCAGCCTTATCATGAGTTTCATTTTCCCCGAACCGGTTCACTTTTCAAATTTTGTTTCCCTGTATTTCCTATGGGCGAATGGAGAATTTTCGGGTGAATTTTTTTCGGGCGAAACTCAGGATAAGGCTGATTGTCAGCAGTGAACTGAAAGTTTGGAGGGGAGAGCTCAATAAAGAGAGTGAACAAAAGGATGTTTACAATTTTGTTGATGCAAAGGTTGCTTATCTTGACCTTTCAGTAGACAAATTATGAAATTCAGACTTTTCAGGTTTTAAATTTTTCTGAAACATGCACTGCGATCATTGCGGTTCGAGGATCCCATTCCATCCTACCATTCGCGCCTATTGCTAATTGATTTAAGTTCTTTGGAAAAGAGAAGATCAGTCCTCTCTCTTTCTTTTATGTTCAATGTAATTAATGGCATTATCGATTGCCCAATTCTACTTGAGCCGATTAGCTTTAATGTTCCGCAAAGAAGTCTGCGTAATTTCTATCCTTTTTATGTGGATAGCTGCAAAACTGAATTTGCGAGTAATGCGCCTATTTCGCGTGCTCTAAAGGAATTTAATGATTTATTTACATCTAAGTTAATTAAGTTTTCCCTATCTAAATCTGCTTTTGTGAGCATATTAAATTCAATTATCCAATAAGCATTTATTAATTTTTCTTTAGTCTGTAAGGTAAAATGAAATAAATAAATAAATTGAAATTCAAACAATTTGGCAACATTTTTAAAACATAACCACTTTTTAAGTAGTTTTTATAACTAAATGACATTTTTCTTCTTTCATACTAATATTCGAAAAACTGCATTCAAACTTTTTAAATAAAACTACGAATTAAAAAGTGACCTCTTTAGACCGCTCGGTTGTCAAGGGTTAAAATTTTGTTTACAAAAAATGTGAGGAATCATATTCCAATCACTAGAAAATTCATATTTTTTAAAATCATCTCCTTATTTAGCCGTAATTAGTAATGGCCATAAAAACAGGCATTGGGCCCCTTGTGCATTGGTCGATTTGACATGAATATACCCATATGTATGTACAATATACCATAAATTTATGTATGTGAATGCAGAAATAATTGTTTAAGTATTTTATAAAACAGCGGTAAAATGCATATCAAGTCTAATTATCTCTCTGTTGGATACAATGGTCTTATTACTATATTGAAGGAATTTTTCGCAGTAATTGTTGGTTTGGAAGGACTTGTTTTAATTGTTCTGGCTACGCCCGCATGAATATATAAGTGGATGTATAGTAGTAGGTGTATACAAAATTGTTATGTAATAAAAATTTTGAACTTCCATGCATAGATAATACTTTTCTCTGTTGTTTTAATTTAGAATTCCATATATGTATGCATGCACATGCATACAACTTCATACATATATAAGTGTATTTTCATGTAAGAAATAAGCTTGGAAAGACTATTTCGGCATAAATCATTTGGATAGATTTTGCTGTAAAAGCAAGAAAATAGTTTTATATAAGCAAGAACAATTGTGTATGTAGGAAAAAATGTACCCTGCACTGGAAGTCAATACAGAAGTTTCATGAAAACTAGTTTTATAGAATGTAATATCAATTCAGGTGCTCTCCCCGTTAGCAAGAGAAACTTTCGCTTCGCTAACAGTTTCGAGTATTTTTCGTATCCATAAGAGGCATGAAAAATAATTTCAAAGCGCGTCCGTTTCACAGGCGTTTTCGAGTACCCTCCTTCGAAAAAGGGTCAAAGGACCCATAATAAGGATCCAAAAAAAAACTGAACGATAAATTTAACTATCCATATACAGTGTGTAACAGAAGTAGGAATACTGGTGACCGGATACTGGTGACAGCCCAGGACAAAGTGGCGTCACTCTCTGTCTCGCCCACACTTCAATTACCTTAAAAGTTACGGCTTCAAGAAAAGTCTTGGGTACACTACAATCGTTTTAAGTAAGTAAGAAAAAATTTTAAAACTGACTTTCTTTACAAAAATTAAAATTGTTCATAATTCAAGAAACAAACCAGCAAGTGTCATACCATTTTGACATCCTTATTCAAAGTTACTTACCAAACTAGTGTAGTACTTTTTTTTCAGTACGGTCAGTTAAAATTGGGCTAAGCATTAAATTTCACTTTTTTTTTGGGCAAAAAGTGTCATTTTCTTTCAAGCTAGAGCACCTGGCTATAAATTTTAGATGAAATTTTGCAGAAGCATTACTCAGAATTACATGATAAATATATAATTGAGATGAAGCAGAAATTCGTAGTAACGGGAATTAAAAAACCATCACAGGGTCTAGATTTTTTCCTTTTTTTTTGGGGCGCCTATAATTTTAAAAATGCAGCATATATATATTTTTCTGAAAACTATTATTTTCCGTCTTGACGTCGACTTCTGGCACATCCTGTATATGTATCTGTCGTTTCACCTACCAGTGCTCTATTTTTTCTCGCTACTTTTATTGATTTAGCCATTATTTATACACATAAAACAAGAACCGACAGCAAATTGTTGTGGAATTGAAATAAAACCAGAATAATATTTTCATAATCAACGGCTTTTAGTACTTTTAGTGGCACAGGACGTTCAAAAATTCTATTTAAAGCCATGGTAGTCAAATATTGGATATACATAACGTTTAAAAAATATCATTAGTTATGCAGGGCTGAAAACAAGAATTGTTTAAAATATCGCCTTTTTCAACTCTGTTATTAACATATATGTATTTAAACAACTGTTATTTTTTTCAAACTGACGTTATTTAGTCGCTGAATGGCAAAAATATTCCATCGAATCAAGACATTAGAAATCGCGTTTTTAGAGAAAAAAATTATCTATATTATTTCAGTCTGAAGTGCAGCGCTGCAACAAATCGATTTTCCGTAATCTATTGTTAAATTAAATGGTTCATTTTTTCTGAAATATGAACAGGAAATGATGTTACTCATACGCCATGTATCCCCGCATTTGATCAAACTTGTTTAAAAAGTCGCCGATGATAGTTCTATGCGAAATTTTTCTGCAGGCTGAAAATTTTCCTTGGGAGGTGTTTATAAGAGGCCAGTCCCGAACCCTATTTATATTTACGTTAACATAGAGAACCGCTTACTATAAGGCAGACGCGGGCTTGACTGCGCACATCTGGACCCTTAAACGATGACGTTGAAGTGGCGACGCTAATGCTCTGTAAGAAATGAGTACTTTTAATCGAACAACAGTAACTTTAACTGCATGCCCATTGCAAGATTCCGCGTGATCGCATACACATAGGTCAGTCGCGACCTCCAACTCACTTCAATTCGACTCATATAAACTCACCTTAACTCACCTCATTTCCACTCACATAAACTCACCACAACCCACCTTAACTCACCTCATCTCATCTCAGCTCAGCGAAGGAAATCACAAATAAATTTTATTTTTGCATTCATCAGCTAATCAAATCATAAATAAAAATGACTTCTTGATTTGTGATTTCATAAATTTAAAATCACTTAACCCAGTGTTATGTTATGTTATCTTATGTTATGTTAAGCTCAGTAGATCGAAACATACAACTATCCGGATTATAGAAATATTAAGAGATGAATCAAGAGAATTTTCACTTCCGTAGCGCGGCCAAGGCGCACTCATTCTTTTTAATCAAATTCGGAACTAAAAATAAGTATTTGAATAAGAAAATAAAAAAATTTATATATAATAACGAATATGGCAATGGGACTACATTCATATCAGTCTACAGACAATTTGATTACCTATTGAATAAATATTTCTGTACATTCATGCATCTTTATAGTTATGTTGTACATAGTGCATTATTTCAGTTACATATGTACGTACCTATACAGCAGCTGCATATATAACCGAAAGGGGCAACTGTTAAAGTCCTCTAGCTGCGTGTAACTCAAATCCTTATATTCACATTCATACATACACACATACTTTCTTGTTTGCATGTGTGTGCATGCAAATGCCGTTGCATGAATTTGTGGTCATTTTTATCATCTGCTACCTTCACAATTGCTTTTCGTTGAGTTTTACTTCAAATTCCAATTTCATCATAGCTGTTGTGGTTTTCATATTTTTTTTGTTTTTTTTTTTGTTTTGCTATTCACTGGGTGACTAGCTTGTTGTTAATTTCGTTTTTCAATTACTTGCACATGTTGTTATTGTTGTTGCTGATTTCGGAGCTTTTGTTTTCTTCCTTACTATGTTGTTTTTGCTGGCACTGCCGCTTGGGTTGGTTGGTTACTTTTATGTGCCCCAATGTGGTTGCAGCTTGTTGTCTTTGCACATTAAGTCAATGCCCAAGCGTTGGCCACAAAAATGAAATTCCAAAACGAAAAACAAAACTGATGAAAATAAAAATAAATGGAAAAAAAGAAGCGGCCATACGAACGATCGTACGAACGGGCGAACAACCAACGATATCATGTTCGAGTTTCCACTCATGTGTTGCATGCCACACAAATTTTCAATTACTCTCCGCCTTAGTCATACTCTTAGCCAGCTGCAATCGAATAAACGGACACAAGAAGGGCTCACATACATGCATGTGTACGACTTTAGGCGAATGCACGACACAGCCTGAGGTGGTGCCGCAAAAAACCTTACAGTTTGTAAAATTGTGAGTAAAATTTGTGCAGCTATGTCTCTGCAATCCTTCACACCCCTTCATACGTCTCGATATTTTTTGGACAACTTAAATTGCAAATGCACCCGTCCATCATGGCTTAAGTTGGGGGGAGTGAAACGTGCGTACATATGTGCATGCGTTTGTATATGGTACGCTTTCACTGCAGTGCGAGCAATTTTAATATTCCATGCACTTTGGCCTTTTCTTCATTTTTTCGGTTTTTTTGTTTTGCACTCGTATTCAAATGTCTCCGCCCATACGTCGATCTGCCTGTCCGCCTGCATACTTACTTGCCGCAAGTCTCTTTTATTTCTGTTACAGCTGATTGTCTTTTTTCCTCTATTGAGCTTATGGCATTTGACAAATTTGTATATACGTGTGTATGTATATGTGAGCTGCAATCTTTTTAGATTACATTGCATTTACTGCGTCACATAAATACATACAAACACCGCATATATGCAACATCTTAGAGGTTCTTGCCGGTTTTGGTTGGTTAGCTGCTTTACTGGTTGTATATTCAGCAAGTTTGGTTTGATTGTTTGTTGCGGTTTGTTTAAATTGAAATTTGTGCCCGTTTACATTATTTGGCAGATTTCAAAGGATTGACGAATGGAGCCTGGAGGGATAGCGCAACGGCTTCGTGTGGCATATACAGTAGGATTGCGGTTGATCGCCTTAAAATGATTCGCAAAATATGTTGATGCCTAAGCTTGCTTGCTTGTTTCTTTAACGTGCTAAGCTTTTTGCTTTTCTTTGGTCTTTCTTCTTCTTATAATCTTTATATTCTTGAATTTCTTTGTTATTATTTTTTTTTTTTTGCTATCTAAGCTTCGTTACCAAACCATGTTACGTATACGTCATGTTGACCTCAATGCGGTGATGTCTTATATGCTGTGCAAATAAATGTGGGCGGTAAGCGCCATTCACAACTTTCACAACTTCCACATGTAGAAAAATGCATATATGTTTATAAGGTTCTTAGAATATGTACTGAACATGTAAAATGTAAATAATTGAATAATATTAAATTGGATTATTGAATTCCAAGAAAATGCTAGATTTAATACACAAAAATTTGGGTTACAAAACTCTTCACAGATATGTGAAACTCCGAAAATGTGCATTAAATTCACTCACAAATCTTTAATAAAAGACTTTTGTGTTTCTATAACGAAATTGTTGGTGCCGCCTTGTTTTATAATCAACAGCAGTGACCCACACATGGCGTAAATTGCCACGCCATATTACTTACGAGGGTTAGGTTAAGTTAGGTTCAAGTGACTGCTGGTTTTCTTACCGGAACAACTATCAACAAATGTAAGCAACTGCCGTATGCTCAACTTTGCCATTTGTATCATCTTCCACATAATGCAGCACACTCAAAAGTAAGTGCCTGACAGTCGCAGGCTCTTCTTCATTGAGCAGCTTCTGCAAAATTCATTGTGCGGCATTCCTGATCGCTCTGCGCATCTCCCTGGTGTGTGTGGCCGGTGAGTACTCACAAAGCTAACGATATTTCCCTCCTTTTGCGAAATAGAAGTAATTGCTATTTTCTCCAGATCCATTCTAGCCAAATGAGCTTAGCTGTGTTGCATGTACTATAGTGTTCCCACTTCGAAGGTGATTTTTGTGGAAAACATGACAGACCAATTTGTTTGAAGATTTTTGAGCTCATATGCGAGGTTTTTCCTGCTTTTGGCATAAAAACCGCTTCCTATTCCCTCCACCGCTTGGGCATGGTAGGTTCTGAGAAATCTCCTGAAAATATTAGGCAGCCAATTTTACATCCACTCTGTTGGTTAATGAGTTTGTATCCGTGCGATACCATCGGGACCTAGAGCTTTTTATGGTTCAAAGGTTCATATGACATCGTGTGTTGGGATAAGCTTAAGGATAGGATGCTGGCTTTTAGCGCCAAGCTGGTTCTGCGGTGTACTAGTTGTGAGCCCTGGAAAGTGTATATTCAGGAGAAGGTCCACGGTCTCCCCCTTCGTCTCAATCCACGAGTCGTCAGACGTCAACAAGCAGCTAGTCGATGCGCGGTCTGAGCCGCATAAGGTCCTCTTTAGCATTATTATTTGCGGAACAGATTTCGCCTCTCTGTTGAAGTCCCTCCAATTATTATACCCGAGCGCACTTGTGCACAACGGTAATTTTCAGAAATACAAAAACTGCAATATTTTAGTAACCACTGAAGCTTGTTGACTCAAAATTGATACATACAACGATATATTAAAGAGTAATAAGAATATTATAAATTTTGGAAAAACGGCGTAGCCACGCCCACTTATGGATTTATAAGTATATCTCGGTAACTGCTTCACCAATTTCAACCAAACTTGGCACAGGTATTAACCTAGGTCCAGCCTAGGAAACGGTCGAAAATTTTTGAAATCGGACGATAATCACGCCCACCTCCCATATAACGGCAATTTGCAGAAATACAGAAAATTCGATATTTTAGTAGTACTGACATTTATTTACTCAAAATTGACATTTGCAATGATATATTAACGAGTAATAAGAATATTATAAATTTTGGAAAAAGGGGCGTAGCCACGCCCACTTATGGATTTACATGTATATCTCGGTAACTGCTTTACCAATTTCTACCAAACTTGGCACAAGTGTTAATTTTGGTCCAGCATAGGAAGTGGTCGAAAATTTTTTAAATCGGATAATACCCATGCCCACTTTTCATATAACGGTAATTTACAGAAATACGAAATCTGTGATAAATTGGTAACTACTTAAGCTAATTTACTCAAAATTTATGTTTGCAATAATTCCTTAGAAAGAAGTACGATTATAACAAATTTTTAGAAAATGGGCGTGGCACCGCCCACATATGTGTATCTCGGTAACCGATTTATCGATTTCTACCAAACTCAGTAAAAGTAATGTCTTTGACACCAAAAAGAAAGCTGGTTGAAATCGGGCTTAAAATACGCCCACTTTTCATATAACGGTAAATTTCAGAAATATGAAAACCTCTATATTTCGAAATTAGGAATCGGTAATTTACTTAAAGTTGGTACTCACAACAAACTCTTTACAAGAAAAAATATGTTTATGGACTTTAGGAAAATGGGCGTGACGACACCCACTTATGACTAATTAAGTTCGTCTCGGTAACCGCTTTATCGATTTCTACCAAACACAGCTAACTTATTTCTTTAAGTCTAACTGAGCATATTATCGACAATATTTGAAATGAGAAAAAACACCCCTGTTTACCACGTAACGGTAAGTTTCAGAATCGTGAAAAAACGATGCTTAATACGTGCGCCGGGTATTTAATGTTCGGTTTCACCCCAACTTAGACTTCTTTACTTGTTTTTGTTTGTGTTTTTTTTTAAACGTTAAATAAAAAAATAGTAACTGTAACTGGTGTTTAATTTTAAATTCGGAAGAATTACACAATTCAGTTTTATTTTTTATTAATTAACTCGTTAATTAAATCGTTCATTTTTAATCATTAATCAGATTAACATTTTGCCAACCCTGAGTAAAATTTTCAACTGAATAAGTCGTAGCAACTAATTTAATTACTTGAGATAGATTTAATGCCCCCAAAATGTATATATTAGCAAAAATAGTTATGAAATTCATAAAAATTATTTACCTCGCAGTTACCTACATACGTAAACGTAAATATATCTGTCATTAATGCCGGTGACTTTAGTGGCGCCATATCATTACGAGAAAGAGAAATGGTGTAGAATGAAGTCAAGATATTGAGCTTCGTGGAAGTGCGCACCACCATTTCTTTCTTGCAGACATCGTCGAGTGCATTTTTTCTCTTTCAAGTGTGTTTGCCATTTGATGTGCACCCTTACCGCTTTCTTGAGCTGCCATTGACATTAAATGACATTTACCAGCTGATTTTATTGCCCCTTGTGAAGCATCTGTAGCCTTTCAGACGCACTCTTGTTTTCCCCTTATTGTTGCTCATTATGCAGTCCATTGCGGCACGGGCAGCACTAAGGCCAGCAGCAGCAGCAACACTTCGAAATATGCCTGCTGCAAATCATTTGCCGTTACGTTGTGTTGTACATACTTTTAGCAACTGTTTTTATCTTACTCTCCTTTTATGTAAATGTTTTTGGTTTTTTATCTTCTTTTTTTTTTTACTGTGCCTTTTTATTTTTTACTTTCGCCGCGTTACGTCTCTTATTGAATTTTTGCTACATTAGTTAATGAAAGTGACTCTTCGCTAAAGTAATTAACTTAATTGCAATGGATTAATTTATGCACGTTGTTCCAACTAATGGTGTTGTACTTATTGTAGCTGTTGCTGTTATTGTTATTGCTGTTGTTGCAGTCACATTTTCTTCAGTACTGTTCATGTTGCTGGCGGCGGTACTCGCATAAAAGCGTCGCACAAAATTGGATTTTAATTAAGTTGAAGGCAGGCAACACAAAAAAAAATGTTTGCTAAAGAAGCCATGTCAGAAAGAAAAGCATGAAGTAGAAGGCAGAATAGGAAAAATGATGCTTGCTAGCATAAGCCTTGCTTGATTACGTGCTTGCATGAATGAACGAATTACTGAGGGAGAGCTACATAAGTTAAGTGAATGAGGCGGCAAATGCAAGTACTCGTATTATGTTTTTCGGAAATTATGGCAATGACATAAATAGTTTCGTTCCTCATCTTTTCTGGATAAAACTGGTTAAATTTTCAAAAAAAACAAAATTGCTCTCAGGGAAAGAGGGAAAAACCAAATGTACGGGAACCCTGTTCGGGTAAAAACTGGTATTCTGTCAAATACATCTTAGGCGCCAATTACTTATAAAACTGTATATTTCCTCGTTACGATATTTTAGTAAGATGAATGTGCAGATGTGCTTTTGTTTTTGTTTGCTCAACTTTCTATTTGCTTTTACAACACAAAACTGATGGTTTAACAATTTATCAGATTTTACCAGCAAAAATTCTTCGGCCAAAATTTTGCAACTCCTGACAAAGAGAGTACGTTATTTAATCTCTAATTTTCCAGAGAACCGAGTACGGATATGCTTGCTGGTAAATTCTGTAAAAATTTTGTAATTTCTGGCGAGTTAATGACGCAACTAATACGAACTTATTGAATTGACCGACACGTCAAATAAGTTCTGACGAATCTTATACGTGAACAAGCGCTATCTTAAAGCCCATCTGCTTACGAAAAATTTCAGCTGCGAAAAATTTGCTTTACCTCCAAGCAGCTAAGTGTATGCCTAAGTTTTTCACTCTTATTAAGTAGTGTGAGAAAAGTTTTGTTCAAACTCTTAAAAAAAGGAGGCTTCCCAAGTCGGAAAAAAGTTTATTACTTTGTTATAATCAAATGCGAGGACAAGCCCTAAAAACCCAATTTCAGCCATTAAAAATTTCAGATATTGAAAATTATCAGCCTTATCCTGAGTTTCGCCCGAACAAAAGTTCGCCCGAAAATTGTTCATCCGCCCATAATAAATACACGGAAACAAAACGTGAAAAGCGAACCGGTTCGGGGAAAATGAAATTCATGATAAGGCTGTATGTAATTTTATCTCTTCTTGTTGTTTTTGCCGTTGTTATTATATCGTAGCACACTTGTGCACTTTTCTCTGTACCAGTCGCCATGTGTCATGCATATGGAAATACTCAAAATTTGGATACAAATCGACCTAACCATATCCCTTCTACTGCGCTGATCGCCTTTCCGTGGTGAAGAAGCTTAAATGACTATCTGAGAGCTCCCAGATCGTGTTGAACTAAGGCTGCTGCGAAGGAACCAACCACCGCCTGTTTAGTGATGTTGCCAAAAACCACTTGCAGAAGTTCATTGTTGACACCACTGCGAAATCACCGCTTTAAATACAACTGCACAGAGTGGGGATTTATGTCAAACTATCAGATTTAATTCTTCCGGATCCATTCGAGGATTAAAGATCATCAAATTCGCGAACCAACTTGGAACATCCTCGATGGATATGTCGCTAGAATAAGAAACGCGTTTGTCGATCTTAATCTAAGGCTAATTTGAGCTACGGACGTTCCCGACGTATTTCGAGCGCGTATTTGCCTAAAATAATTTAGGAGCAGAGTTAACAACATCACATATATCCCTTTCTACAGTGGTAACAAAAGTAAACCGCGAGCGTGCATTTTAATATAGCTCCAACAAAAACAACTGATGCGTTAGAGGTTTTAAGACACTTCAGTTCTTGGGTAGCGATCTTTGGTAGTCCGCAGCGAATGTCAGCGACGAAGGTAGAGCTTTACCCTCAAAATTGTTTAAGGAATTCTGCGAAATGTATAAAATTGAACATATCAAAACTACAGCCAGTGTGTCAAGAAGCAATGGCCAAAAAGAAAGGGTTAACAGAGTCATTCTTTCTGTCAGCAGCAGACCCAGCTAACTGATACAAGCACATACCGACGGTGCAGCGAGCAATCAACGCGCATGCACACTGTTCAACGAAGTTTACTCCATTCGAAGGATTATTTAGGGTTAAGATGCGAAATGAGGTAGACGTGAATGTACTAAGCATTCTACAAGAAGAACTAGTAACTCGCAAGACGAACGTAACGAAATCGGACAGGAGGCCGGGGAACACATACTATAAGCGCAAGAGAACTACAAGAGGAATTTCGACAAAACATGCAAAGTACAGCATGGATATCGTTTAGCAGATTTAGTCGCCATCAAAGTTACGCAGTTTGTAGCTGGCAAAAAGCTGTCGAATAAGTGCATTCATCCTTACGAGGTCACCAAGGTTAAAAAATGGAAGATACGACGTGAAGAAAGCAAAGGTTCAAGGCAAACGCCTACAAGTGCAGGCAATATGAAACTGTGGAGGTACATTCAATGTAAAGATGATTTCGAAGAAAGCGAAGACGATGATAACGCGGAGTCATCTGACACAGATGAATTTCAGGAAGACCGAGCGTAAGGTGGCAGGTAGCTGTCGCATGTAGCAATAGGCAGTCGTAGTCAGTCGTCGTGAGAGTCGTCCGAAAACTGTGCCGAGATTCGCATTTATTTTTCTATATATTTTCAATACTAGAGTTCGCCCAGTAGTTGAAACTCAACCACCACAATGGTCAGCATCCTTATATAAGATTAAATTATATTCTTCTTTATTTTGGTCCACTTTATTTTATTTTTGTTTTTTTTTTTTTAAATTATTTTATTTTTATTATGTGTTATATTACTTACTTTATTATATTTTATATTTTTTTTTCATTTCATTTGACTTCATTTCATTTTATTTTACTTGATTTTATTTTGGTTGATTTCATTTTAATTTATTTTATTTTATTTTACTTTATTTTACTTTATTTTATTTTATTTTATTTTGTTTTATTTTACTTTGCTTTATTTTATTTTATTTTATTTTATTTCGCCGCTCGAATAAAGAAACAGTGTAAACG
>JAPVRG010117218.1:0-10468 GCA_029783565.1 Rhagoletis cerasi | reverse complement strand
ATTTATTTATTTACTTTTATATTTAAGAAAATAATAACTAAAAGGAGTATTCAAGTAATAACTTAAACAAATAATAAGTAAGAAAATAAAGTGATTATTATGTCAAATGAACGCAAAATGTATATTTCTGATTGTTTAATTCCAAAAAAATAATAATAAACACGCTGCAAATTTGAAAGTGAAACGAAATAATAGGAATTACGAACGAAAACCAAAATTTTCACTTTTATATCAGTGGATAAGTGCCGTTACCTCGTTTACACTTTTGGTTTTATAGGTTCCTACAGACGGCATAAATATTTGCCAAAGATCTGCGCAATTGTAATAATAATAGCCGTTAAAATGTTGTTTTAATTATTATCATTACGAATGGACTTAAACCAAAATATGTTTGCCATAAGATTGTAAGGTAAAATTGTTTGGACTATTTTTTCAGAAACTTGCTCCATTCAATGTGACTTAATAAATATCAAAGGAGAATGTCTTTACCTAACCAAAACTGTAATGAACTCATTTTTTTCCAGAAGTGGACCTACACCACTTTCATTTATAACAGCTCATATATCTATATATTTAATTGAGAATGAGAGATAATTTTCATCACTCCGTAGACTTAAAACATATTTAAGAAACACAATGTCACAAGGACGATTGAACGGCTTAGCACTTTTTTATTTGTATAGGAAACTCACTCCTACAGTGGAAAATATTGTAGACAAACTTGCTAAAACATCGGGGAAAAGGGGAAAAAAATTTAAAAATTTCTTTAAAATTTTGTATTACATTTGAAAGTTGAGCGCATCTTGTGTTTATAGAAGTTTTCATTAAACAAGTAATTTTTAAGCAAAAAACACAACCGACTTCAATTCTCATATAAGAATTTAGGAGACAGCTAATTTCTTAAAAATGTTTGAATACTTTTTTAATTGTATGTAAATAAAGTGCAATTTATGAAACTTCAAAAAGTGTATCTTTTTATTTATTACAGACTGTGCATAAAACTTGCATAAATGTATTTCAAAGAGCGTATTTTCTGAAGCGAATTTTTAGTATTTTCTGCTGATATATCTTTAGAAGTATTAAAAGGCTTTTTTATTGAGAACAAATTCAAATGTCCACACATACGAGGATAATCCGGCGATTCTTTTTTTGATGTTACACTATGATTTTAGAAAATTTAATATTTGTTAAGGTAAATAACACTCACATAAAATTTTCAGCAGTTACTAATGATGAAACAGCAGATTTTCTTCCCAACTAAATCTCATACAAAAGCGTGAAAATCTAAAAAATTGTGTGTAATACCACTGCAGACTTTCTTCACTTCTAAATCATCATGCAAAATCGTGTGTATTTGACTTTTGCCAAAGTGCAAGGATGCTTCTATAGCCCGGTATGTCACATGCCATCCATCTGAATCAGTTCTCGCACGGCATCGATGTTTGCCGCAACAAGAACAGTTGGTGGCCGACCTTCAAGGTATTCATCCCTGTGGCTGACGCATCCGCGCTTAAACTCTGCAAACCATTCATAAATAATGTTTTTGATGGTGATTCATTAACAATATCTGAATGAAGCCGTTCCAAAAAAATCATCGCACAAAAAATGTCAATTTTTTCACAAAATTGGTTTCTTTGAGATGCTGTTAAATCGAATCTAATCGGTGGAAGTTTCATCTGTCAGTGTTGTTTACTTTAACATATACAGTGCACGCTCGATAACGTGAACACTCTAAAACTTGAACACCCCAAAACGTGAACACATTTTTTTCTGCATTGACTATTCTAAAACGTGAACGAGGCGATAAAGCTCTATAACATGAACAATAAACGTTTCAATGTTTGCATGTAGTTTGCATTGAGCTCAAACAATTCTGAACTTGGGAATCCCCTTATAGTCAGTTATGCCTTTTTTTGTGGTTGCGTGGTTGCGCGAAAAACATTTCAGTCGCAATTTGGTTTAGAAATGAGCGTTTCGCATTAGATTTGCTGCGTAAAAATTAGTTCTAAGAAACCTGTGTGTTTGAACAAGAATTTAAGTGTGTAAATATGTATTCACTTTATACTTTTTTGACATTTGAAAACATGAACACTTTTGTTAATGGGTTTAATTATAATTAGTTCACGTTATTCAGCGTGCACTGTATTAAATTTTGGAAAACCATAGTGTGGTATTAAAAAAAGCTCCGTCTAATGGTCGTTTCCGGATACTTTAGGGGTTATCCTCGTTTATCAAACACTTGCTTTGTTAATTAAAAAAAACTTATTGCAGGGAACTTTTCATACTAAAAGAAGTGAAACCAAAAGGCACTCTTATTTAAGTTGTTTGTAATAAATTATATAAAATATCTATTTTTTTTGAAATACACAATAAGGCGAAATTAAAAAAAAAAGTTAAGAACACAAAAAATGCATATTCAGAGCTGCGAAACGGCACTTAAAATCTTGGTTTAGTGTTTGTTGCCATCAAAAAAATAAGATTAGCAGTTTTACCAAAAGGTTACATTTTTAGACAAAGTTGTGTATTACAAGATTTGAAAAATGCTTCAGTAGACTTTCATTTTGAACCGAACCGAACCAAACCGTTTTTAGAGTGGTTTTCGGTTCGGTTTAAGTAAATTTCCATTCAAATTTCGGCAATTTTGCATCCTCGTGCACTTTTAATAAGTTGCTACATATACATTTTCAGCAAAAACAAAATAGGTGCAATTGTTGTATTCCTTCAACCTATTTGTTAGTAGTGTTGTCAGTGTTCTAGTGTTGCTGGCGCCATTGGGTTGCAGAGCTGTAAAAAGCGGTAAGAGCGCCAGTAACTCCACACTCGATATCAGCGCATTGGCGCGGCGCCACATTGTGTTACACTAGCTACACACGACGAACATGTGCGCGCACATGTGCGGCTTGCGGTGCATGTTCGTCGTTTGTAGGGCGGTTCACGAGCATGCTCGCAAAAAATCAAAAAATTTTGATTTTCAGAGCATCGCATTGGAAACAAAAACAACAACCTCATTTTGTGTTGATGCTTGCAGTGTGCAAATCGGCGGATAAATGCAACCAAACCATGTGCGTTAATTGAATTTTTGATAAATGAGGCTAAATTACTACATGTATATTTATGTAAATACATACAAATAAATAAATAAATTTAAGTAATAGATACGTAAAAAACCCTAAGGCTAAAAACATACTGGAGCGACGAGCAAAGAAAACGAGCAAAGCGTCGATTACGAACCTGCATGTTTCAATGGGAGCGCGCATAGTGAAGAGCAAAGCATACATACACGTTTCTAATAGACGCTTTGCTCGACGCTTTGCTCGACGCTTTGCTTTTATCTTTGCTCGCCGCTCCAGTATGTGTTTAGCCTAAGTCATAAGCATTTCAATTGCATCGTCCGCGTTTTTGCCATCTATCTTTACGCTATCATGACAAAATCACTTATGAGCCTCTCACCGTGTGTGGCAAACGACAGCGTGAATGTTGGCGCACATATGCGAGTGACTCCCTGGCCCAAAAAATTAATTGGAGAGTTAGTGAGGAGTATACCCACAGCGACCATCAGGCAATAATAATGGATATTACTCTGAGGCGACCCAAACAGATGCCAAATTTGACAGGCCCAAAATGAAAAGACAGTATGTTAGATAGAGAGGTCCTAGCCTACATGATGGAAGGGTTCCAACACAAAGCTGGCTCGGTAGAGAGCGAGGTTGACCACCTAGTTCGTAACCTTGCATGCGCCTGCGATGCTGCTATGCCTCGAAGAGTGGTGAGGAAACAAAATTCCCCATGCTATTGGTGGAATAGGTTAGGTTAGGTTAAACGAGCAGCTCTGCGAAGAGTTCACTCGGAGGCCGCGGAGGCCCATTGTGATGCCCATGGGGAGTTACCCCAAGCCTGCCCCTACATGTCTTCGAACCATTTTCATTTTCTGGCGAATCCTAGCAGTCCTTCCAGAGGAGCTTTCCCCAAGGTATCCAGGTTTTCGAAGAAATGGGCCCCAAGAAACTTGAGGCGTTTTCCTCGAAGTGCTGGACACTCGCAAAGGAAGTGCTGGACGCATTCTATCTCCTCTTCATCCCTGCAGCTTCCACAGAAATCGTTATGCGGGGCTCCGAACCTGGCGGCCATGTGGCCAATGGTCCAGTGTCCCGTTAGTATTCCTGTGAGAAGCCTAAAGTTTGGCTTTGAAAGCCTTAGAGGACTCCTTGTTCTTCGTTCATCGAGTCGTGGCCAGAGCGAGCGCGATACTCTGCAGGTGTTCAGGTTTTCCCACCTACCGTTGGTAGCTGCCCAAGTCAGTCTCTCGACTTCTGAAGACAGAAATCGTAGGGGAGGTTTCACGATATGGATCGCTTCCCCGAGCCCCATCTCAAATCCCTTTCAGCACATTCGTCCGCTTCCTCATTTCCCGGGACACCACAATGCCCCGGGACCCAGTAAAGATTGATTATGTGTTGCTGTAGAGCTTGTAGGGATCTTCGGCATTCTTTGACGCATATCGAGTTTGTCGTTACCGACCCTAAGGCTTTGATGGCCGCCTGATTGTCAACAACGAAGGCAAGTTTATATGGAGCTAAGTCCATCATGCTTACCAACCTTGCCGCCATGTGGATTGCGTATATCTCAGCCTGAAAAGCACTGCAGTGATCTGGAAGTCTATAGGACTCTCTTAGAGATAGCTCCTGAGAGAAGACCAGATCCTGTTCCGATATCCTTTTTGGAGCCGTCCGTGAAGATGGGTATTTCGTCACTGAGAGCAGTACCAAATTCCCAGTCACTTCTGTCAGGAAAATGGATCTCGAAATTTCGATTGAAATCGATTTCCGTGACCTGATAGTCACAGGTGCTGTACTTCACCCCCACTCTCTCGAGGATTGTGGCGTGACCGTTGTACGTTGTTCGCAGCCTGTTAGACGCACTGAGTCGTAGAGCGCTTTTAGCTGCGATGCTTTTAACGTATAGGTCTATGGGTGGAAAGCCCAGGAGGGTATCTAGCGCCGCCTGGGGCGTTGAGTAGATCGCCCCCGTTGTACATAAGCATGCTTGTCGTTGTACCTTTTGCAGGTTTAGTAGATGGGATTTGGTATCAACCGCCTGCCACCATACCAGCGTGCCATAGGTAAGAATAGGTCTTACTACCGCCCTATAAATCCAATGTATTATCTGCGGTCACAGCCACAGTCTTTTTTCAATCGTAGCTTTGCAGAAGTAGAGCGCATTAAGCGCCTTCTTTCTCCGCTCTTCGGTGTTTCTTTTCCAAGAAAGCTTAGAGTCGAGAATAACCCCCAAAAACGTTGCTTCTTTTGACAATTCAAGGTTTGCTCCATTGAGGGACGGAGTTTGGAATTTGTCTATTTTATATCGCTTGGTGAACAGAACAAGTTCGGTTTTGGTGGGATTGACCCCTAGACCATTTATATTCTGCCCACCTTGCCAGATCGTTGATTGCAGTTTGTAGAATCTCGCTGACCGTGGAGAGGAATTTCCCCACGACCAGAATGACTAAGTCATCCGCATATGCAACGACCTTAGCGGCTTTCGATGTGCTGAGCAGGAATTCGTTTAGCACGAGGTTCCACAGCAGGCCAATCTATATATCGCTTGGTGAACAGAACAAGTTCGGTTTTAGTGGGATTAACCCCTAGACCGTTCCTTTCTGCCCACCTTGCCAGATCGTTGATTGCAGTTTGTAGAATCTCGCTGACCGTGGAGAGGAATTTCCCCACGACCAGAATGACTAAGTCATCCGCATATGCAACGACCTTAGCGGCTTTCGATGTGCTGAGCAGGAATTCGTTTAGCACGAGGTTCCACAGCAGGGTAGATAACACCCCCCCTTGAGGTGTAGCACGTGTAGCTGTTTTCCTTACTTCTGCTATTCCCAAGGAGCCATTGATGCTTCTGGTACTCAACATATTGTCAATCGAGAGAGTGATCAGTGGGTCCAGTCCTAGGGCCACCATGGAGCGGTATATGGATGCCAAATTAACATTGTTAAAGGCGCCTTCCACATTCAAGAAGGCGGCCAGCGCATATTCCTTATGATGCAATGCTTGCTCTATACTCCCAACAACCTCGTGCAGGGCTGTTTCAACCGACCTCCCTTTGCGGTAGGCATGTTGAGCCTCGCTGAAGTTCTCAGGAGTAAGGCGTTGCGTAATCTGCAGACTCAGAAGCCTCTCCATCATTTTGAGAAGAAACGATGAGAGGCTGATGGGTCTAAAATCTTGTTCAGTGCTGTGGCCCGTCTTTCCTGCTTTAAGAATGAAGACCACTCTTACCTCCCTCCATAGCTTTGGAATATAGCTTAGGTGGAGACTCGATCTATAGATTTTCGTTAGCCAGGGAGTTACCGTGGCGCTTGCTTGTTGTAGCATGGCTGGAAAGATTCCATCCGGCCCCGGAGATTTATAGGGTTGGACGGATCTGATAGCCCAAGCTACTTTATCCGCAGTGACGATTTCATCAACCAGACTGCCTTGCCTGTGGGTACTAGGGGGTTCTGGCACAGGAGTGCATGTGTCCCCTTCGTCACCGCAGCCAGGAAGTGGACGTCCATAAGGTTTTCTAGTGTTTCAAGGCTGCTTTCTGTGTTCCCTCCTCCTGGCTTTTCCAAGAAACCGGGAGGAGCTGGGGTTTTCGAGAGGCACCTTCTTAATCGCGCGGCTTCAGTAGTCGTCTCGAGATCTTCGCAAAATTTGGACCACGAAAGCTTCTTTGCCTTCTTTATCTCTTTCTTGAACACATTGGAATTGCGACGATATTCGTCCCAATCCTCCGCGTCCTTAGTAGACTTCGCTTTATTGAAAGCCTTCCTAGCTGCTATCCTGAGCCGCCCTAGTTCGGCCGCTGAGTGTCGCCTCGAAGGTTTGCTCTCGGGACAGGTTGCTATGTAACATTCGTTGAGAGATTTCGTTAGATTGAGGACAGTTCCCTCCAACTGATCCGCTGAAATTGGCTCCACCGTGTAGTGGGGACGCATTCCAGACACCAATTGGCTGAAGTTATTCCAATTTGTCCTACGTGGATTACGATAGGGTTTTTGTGTCGGTTTGCTTAGGTTAATGGTAAATACGATGCGACAGTGATCAGAAAAAAAGGATTTTGTCGAGACGTGCCAGCCCTCAACCCTAACATTGTTCGAGTTAGTTACAAGAGTTATATCTATAACTTCCTCCCTGATTCTATTATAGAAAGTGGGGTGATTACCCTTGTTACAGATTGTAAGTTTTGTGGATAATAGGTAATTAAAAAGTGACTCACCTCTATCATTGATGCCCGAGCTGTTCCACGCCGTGTGGTGCGCATTGGCGTCGCAGCCAGGTAACATACTTATCACTCGTTTCTCCGCCCAAGCGGTGAGTTTCTTGAAGGATATTGACGGTGGATCGGGTGTATCATATGGCATGTACGAAGATGCGAGGATGAGGTTGGGTTCTCCCCTCTGCTCCCACATTGCCACTGTCATGTCCGCATAGCTAAATTGGGGAAGAAAGAGAATATTAGTGCTTTTCTTGGCCAGAATACAGCTTCTAATTTTACCTTCAGTCTGTGGGGTGAGAAGTAGAAAGTCGCTAGTGGATAGACCTGTGACCCTCCCCGCCACTAGCCAGGGTTCTTGTATTAGGGCCACGTCCACATCTTCCTCACCCATGAAGAGCAGCAGATCCTCCGACGCTGCCCTGCAGTGATGCAGATTAATCTGCACCACCTTTAGGCTTTTCGGATTCACTTTCAGCATCGGGGATGATCACCCTAAGGTGGCCGATGTCATGTCTAATTTGGCCGGCTTTGCGACGCAGGATGTGCAGGGATTGTGGACCGATCTTTATCCACAGGTCCTTGCACAGGTGTGGGCGGGATCCACACTCGCACTGTCGTACGGGATGGCACCTCTGAGAGTGGAACAACTTCCAGTCGTGCGTTGGCCCAAAGTTCATCTTGGTTGCGGACGCAGTTTGTTAGGAAGTCTAACGACTCCTTGTTACCGCATCCAACAACTTTAACTCCCTTCTGCCACTTGGCTCCATCAAACATACCAATGGTTTGGTACGCTGGATTTCGCCAAGTAGTGCCCTCATAATCTTTTCCTCCAGGAGCAACCATTTGTCCGTTGGAATTTTTACTTCCGGGTGATTCCGGTCTATGATCGCAACCTGGAGCTCCGGCGCAGAGCTCGATGAGGTTTTCACCCGCTTCTGCTCAGACTGGGTCTTTTTGTCGTCGGACAGTTGTCTCTTCGGATTTCGGGCACCCGGTCCCCTGCCACCGGAAGCAATAGCAGCTGCCGATGTCGAGGCTTTCTCCCCGTCCAACCGTGGGCACACTGGCCCCACAGTCTTTGGCACCTTAGGTGTCTGCGACTGTTTCTTCGTCGGCAGACTGCTACCGCCCTCGGAGGAGGGTTTGGATCCTTCGTTTCCTTTGTCGGGTCTTTTGGCTTTATCAGAGTCAGCGGCCTCATTTCCGGAAGCATTCGAGGCTTTCTCCTCACGGAGTCGCTCATACTTCCTTACAATATAGGCATGCTTCTTCTGAAGAGCCTTGTCTCTCGGCGTCAGAGTGGCAGGGTCGCGCTCTCGCAGTTTCGAGAGGAATCTACGAGAGCTTTTGTACCCCATTTTCATCTTACGCTCCTTGTGGGTGAGGTTGTCGTTTGGGAAGGAGAGGTTATAGATTCACTTCACTCCCCCATTAAGTCCCCATTAAGTCCCCATTCATATTCATAGTATAGTTTACCACAATTGAGGGATGCGGCCAACCTTTTCAACTGAGAGGTGATAGATCGCCATAAAAATACTTATGCCGGTATCCAGTAAGCAGTCTCTAGTCACTAATAGCGACTTTTCGGGGTGAAAACCAATTTTGAGACTATTCGGTAATCTTTCTCACGTCTCAAGTCACAAAATAAAGTCACAAAATGTGTGACCTGCCTCCGAGTAGGTCACAAAAAGAAAAATGCGCGAGAACAGATTATTCCTTTTTATATAATTATTAAAAACGCACAAATGTTACCAAATATGTTTTTTATAACATATTTTAATAAATACGAAGAATATAAACCACATAAGAAAACAATTTTTATTCACAATTATGAGCATTGATCTGTCATTTTGTTCAAGTGCGTGTAGTGATGAAATACAGCATTAATCGATTGCTTACTTTTCCTGTTTTCATAAATTTTTTGAACAATCGATTAAGATAAAACGCTAATAAAACTAAATGAGCAAGTTCGTTTTTGTAAATAATTTTCGGTAATGATATCATTTATATTTTTAAAGAACGATTTGCCAATGAAATGTGTTTGAAAAATATAATAGCTATGAATCGATTAATCAATTTGCATGGATTTCCTATGAACATCACTAACTGGAAGATAAAATCAGCTGACTGTCTCAATTGGTTTTCACCACACATGTTTGGTGAAATTTTTGTGACTTTCTTTTACTGAATACCGGAATTGTCTCAAGTTACAAAAATAGTCACAAATTGAAAATCTCAATTTTAGTGACTTGAGATGAGACTGGATTACTGAATACCAGCATTAGACGTCAATGCTTGAGTGCTAGACGCAGAATGCAGCGTAGCAGAGGGAAGCCAGACTTCAACGAAAACCTACAATCTCTAAGAACGATGAGGAAGAGCTTCAGAAACGCCATAAAAGTCAGCAAACGTGAAAGCTTCAACAAAATATGCGAAGAAGCGGATGTTAACCCGTGGGGCACGGCCTATAGAGTAGTAACGACAAAAACTAAAGGCAAGAAAACACCGAGTATCACGTGTCCAGAAAAGCCGCGCGACATTGTAACGACTCTATTTCCACAAAGGGAAGAAGTTGTACCGAACTGTACGCGATACGAAATTGTCGATGTCCTAGTCATTACAGCTAACGAATTAGAGTCCGCATGCAAGAAGATCCAATACGGAAAAGCCCCTGGGCCAGACGGAATACCCAACAAGGCTTTAAAAGCTGCAATTAAAATGAAGCCAGATTTATTTGTAAACGTGTTTCAGACTAGTTTTAATGAGGGCATTTTCCCCAAAATATGGAAGATCCAAAACCTAGTATTAATACCAAAGGGAAATAAGCAATCTGGGGAACCCTCGCCCTATCGGCCCATATACAAATATACCACACGCGAGCTATTGTGGCTCTTCCCGAGCCGTAGATTTTGGTTCACTGTCCATAACAAAGTTAGATGTTATTAATGGTATCTCTTCGTTACAGTCGTCGATGAAAAGTGATCTCGATGGGCTTTCTTCTTTTCTAATAAAGAAATGCAGTGCTTCTCTTTGTGTGCCGTTGAAATACATTTTTAATCTCTCCCTTTCGACTGGTGATTTTATTGACCGTTGGAAGGTTGCTTCTATTACTCCGATTTTCAAATCGGGTAATAAAAATGATGTTAGAAACTTCAGGCCCATATCGAAGCTCACCACATGTTCAAAGCTTTTAGAAAAAGTCGTG
>JAPVRG010117204.1:4133-19135 GCA_029783565.1 Rhagoletis cerasi | reverse complement strand
TTATTAATTAAGTGCAAACGTGGCTATTTACAAGCCATTTGACGGCGCAATACTAAATTATTTGTGTTGGCAATGCTGTCACTTCGTTGTTCATTTCAAGTTGCAGAGTTAAGCGGCTGTTTTAAAAATGTTGTTTGTGTTTTTTCTTTTTTTTTTTTAACACGAGGAAATGCCTTGCGGCAACTACATGCCAGGCGACATGTGTGATTTTATAGGTGGCGCGTTGAATTTTGAATTAGTGTGAATGATTTTCGTCTGGTCGCTGAACTCGAGATGAAGTTTTTGAGAAAAAAAAACAAGACAGAAAAAGCAAGAAAAACAAACCAAAAAACGCCTATAGCTTCGTTAAAATGTATGAGTTTTTTTTTCAAATGCGACAGCAGTTTTAATTCCAAAACGCTGAGAAGATAGATATTCCAAGGCCCAGAAGCTGTTCAAACTTAGTTAAAAAAAAAGACAATTTCGAAAGGACTTTTTCTATTTGTAAAATTCTAATCAGAAAAATATTTAAAAGCAGGCATCAACAACTTGTTACTCTAAATTTGGTTAGCTTAACTCGATTCTTGATTTTGCGAATAGTGGATCCTTTGGGCTGCAGTTTCCTGCATTGTGAAGACGAAATCATAGTGAAAATAGTTAAGTCGTTGAATAACTCAATGAGAGGGGAGACCACTATGTTTGCATGTATGTCTTTATATAAAAAAAATATTTACTGGACCAAAAAGTAGTGGGTATGCACTGTGGCCAATAGTAATCAACTATTACCACCCCTGCATGGTTGTAAGCCATGCAGAGTCCGCAAAAAGCACCGGAAGATGCATCAGACTAGGCCGAGCATTCCTTAAACTGCCATCAAATTATAACTTAAGAAAGTTTTATTACATGGCAGTTGAGAAGTGCATATGCAAAAATTTCATAAATTACATAGCATGCATTTAGGCGCTTGGTGTTAGTAACCGCGCCTAAATAGTCATAATCTTCCGAAAGCTGAACAGCGCCATGGGAGTTGGTTCTAGAGTGTCCTTGAAGCTATCTTCCTCACATAACCTAGTAAGCATCATGAGCGACAGTCTGTTTCTATCTTACGTTCCTGAGGTGTGGAGGAGAGCGCGAATAGTTTTCATTCCGAAAGTCGGAATGAGATACTACTCTGCGCCGTTAGTGATATGCTGAAGACATAATTGGTCCTAATTGCTAGAGGAAAGTTCGAGAGTATCCTCTGCGACATAATACAAAGAGGTCTTAACAAAACGAAATGATGGTGCGCCAGAGGTGGTCTCAATACTAACCCCTCTAAGGCAGCCATGCCCTTTACCAGGCGAAGAAGCCTCCCAGGCATGAGGAACATAATGTGGTTAAATTTAAGTTTAATTTTTGTGTGTTTTACTCCACCTACAAAGTCAGTGTTTTCACAGAGGTTAAGTACCTCGGTCTGATCTTGGATTCTAGACTTCTGTGGATGTCCCACCTTGATGCGATCACATCCAAAGCTACTAGAGTACGGTCAATAATTACAAATGGGTCGATGGCTTTGGCTTCTAGAACTAATTTAGTCACGGTAAGACCGTCTCTCATGAAACTGCAACGTACATGTCCGACGTCAGCACCAGAAGTAATTCTCGACCTCGAGCAACTGCGTAATATAGAACAGGCAGACAAGCGTACGCTCTTGAAATTTGCAAGAGATGATTTCTCTCCCTCAGCTCCCTCAAGTCCTTTTCCCCAGACGTGAAATAAACAAGGCAGTAGTTTTCAAAAAGAAACTCATAACAGAACTCAGCATCAATGCTCAGCAAAAAGGATTAGGGCAGGCGTTTATGGCAAAATTATCTGTGCCTATGTCAAAGTTCCAGAGCATTTTTCAAGCGGAGGTCTACGCTATCAATCATCGATATAGAATACAACAGCTTTTACTCCTTCATTCATTTAATATCCCTCTCCAGAGTAATGACGGCTGTGATTCAAGTATCATCAACTACAAATCTATTCAGGTGCGGTCCAAAAGCATTCCTGTTTGAAACATTTCTTTAAAGCCAGCAGAACATGATCATCGTTATTCAGAATCTTTTTCTCTTACATTCTGCTCCTAACACAATAGTAAAATGTGTTTTAAAGTAGTAATGGGCAGAGAGAACTTTTAACCTGTGCACATCTATATTGGTGACGACACGAGAGAGCTTGTACTCTGTGCGCCTCCATATATGTGAACTCCATAGAAAACTTTAAAAAGCTTCTCCCGCGGAATATGTTCTGGCCATGACCAGTATAGATAAGCTAACTGTGCTTTAAAGCATTGGTTGGTACCGTTACGCTTACGTGCATAACGTTAAGCTTTTTTAAGCTGAATAAAACTTTTTCTCTGCGCACGTTCATATAAAATTTAGAAAATGCTTTAAAAAGCTGTCCCACGGATTGTGTCATATCTATACAAAATCTAAAGCTTTTTATGCACTTAAGATGGAGGCACACAGTGTACAAGCTCTCTCAGATCATCATTTTTCTGTACCTAATGCAGTGGTGCCCTTGAGCGTTTTAGAGCGTGGTGAAAATATTCGGCTTTCACCTACACGTCGTGTGTGCGACGCTACCGAACTTATGCGCCGCTAGCAGCCGGTCAGTTTGCGTTTGAACTTCATGCTGTAAGCATCACACATACTCATACAAAAATATTGCGCTTGTATTGGGAGCTCTGCCAACGTTGTGCACCTCTGACCTAATGTATAAGTTTAAAAAAGCTACGATAATGACAGTGCCTATTAGCGCTTTAAAGCACTGTTGGTCCTCCATAGGCACACTCGCCGAGCTTTTAAAAGCTCTCTGTACAACTTATATATTAAAAACCGCTTTGGCGAACACTGCTTTAAAGTCGTTTTTCGTTTGGGTGATAATTGTTTGAAGGTTTTCTCTGATCATCACTTTTTGTACTTAATTTACAAAAAAAGCTCAAAAAAGCTACGCATGCGAGAATGAAGGCGCTTATCAGCATTTTAAAGCACAGTTGGTCGCTCTACAGGCACAATTGTCAAACTTTTAAAAACTCTCTGGCGAAAAATAAAAGCTCCCTCTAGCAAACACTGCTTTAAAGCACAGTTTGCTACTCCACGCGTGTCAAAACCACCAAAACCCCTCTGTACAATTTATATATGGCTGTTACAAGATAAAAGCTCTCTTTGGCCAACACTGCTTTAAAGTCAAAAGCAATCTAATTAATTTTTTCGAAGTTGGGTGACAATTCATTTTAGTTTTTCTTTTAGCATATGATTAACAGAGGTATTTTGAATTCTCCTCCATATTTCTATTGATAATAATTTTATTTACCTTAGGTTTTCAAGTATTCTTTTATTCATTTTGCAGTCCATTACTTCTGCGCCATTTGACGACGTTCGATATCCACAAAAACATACATTCACTTAAATCCATGTCCACATCTCTTTCAATTTCAATTTTGACACGTACTTAAGAGGTTTTTTACGACCTGACAGCAATCGTATTGCGGCTGCTAGGGGCGCTACTGGTTTTCCATTGAGGTGCAAGAAATATACGATCGCAATTGAAAGTTTCCGCAATTTGTTGAACTTTATGAGTGCCTCAGGTGCCAGACGCGTGTTTTAAGTGCAATTTATGTAAATATGGCATTAATAATGCAATAATTAATAATAGCTTATCAGTTGTAGCGAGGTGTTTTATACATTTGTTAGTATGCACATATGTAAATTTTATTTTGCTAAACTTTAGATACAGAGTGCTCTCTATCAAGAAGAGGTTTTTTAAAATGTGCACAGGCATATACATATGTATGTATTTGTGTCTACACCTAAAGTGTTGGCATAAACTGTATTCCAGGAAAGTCTAGCAGCAAGCGCTTACATTGCTTTTGCAATTTTGCATGCATTAAGAATGTCCAAGAAAAATATGTACGTAAATAACTAGGCAGACAGTGGAAACAAAAAGTCTACGACGTTACTCGCATACGTCTCTTTACGCATTCCTGGAAATTAAGCACACTTTCAGGCGTGCAGAGGCGTTTCTGGCACAGCTGAGGCGAAAGGGTGGCAAATAAACGCATACCTTGCAATATAGAATGCTAGAACTAAAAAAAAAAAAATACGAAGAAGGCGCAATGAGTGTGCGAAAGATCAAGCGCGCGAAACTGTCGCAAAACGAGGCAACAGTGGATTCGCCTTGAAACACTGAAACACTCAATGCTCTAGGCTTCGGCCGACATTTAAGCATAGATTGAAAAATAAACAAACACACTTGCTTATTGAGACCGTTTGCTTTTTTCACTCACAAGTTTGCCACGCTGCCACCATTTGTTGTTTTGTCACGTTTCCAGGAATTCATTTGGAAGTTGAGACTTTTTTAACGGCGGCAAAAGTTATTAATTTTTTCGCTATGCTTACATATTTATGCAATAATTCTTTGCATTTTGCAGACATACATGCATGAGTACGCGCCTGTACAAATGTTGTTTCTCACTAAACTGATACCTACTTCCTCTGCATATCTACATAGCTACATAAATACATATGCATCTAGAATTTCATTCCATCTACCATTCTCTTACATTTTCTCTATTTATTTGCTGTAATTATTTTCCAGTAGAACTACGCGCATGCGCGCTAATTGAATTGACACGAACTGCACTTGTATTTATCACTAGTTGTTTCAATTGCCAATTCCCCTTTCTGGACCTCACTGCAGGCACTCTACCTTTTTTCGCCCGCATTCCGCTGCGCTTGGTCACAATTAGCGCCATTTGATTTGGAGCAAAGTAGTGCGCGACGGGATTTGAGGCCTTCAATAGCCTCAAGAGCTGCATTCGCCTACATTTGCAGGCATATACAGGGTGTCCCAGAAGTTAACTGCCAAACTTGAGGAGAAGGTAAGTAGGGGATGAGCTCCCTGATAAGCAAACATTTTCTAGGCAAAAGTGTCACCGTTTTTGAAATTTTGAATTTTTTTTTAATTAAAAATAAAAATCTGACATCTTCATGTATTGTCACAGCATGTAAATTTAAAAAAAAATTAAAATTAAAAAAAAATTTAAAATACAATTTTAAAAATTAAAAAAAAATTTTTTTACATGCAGTTAAAGAAAATACCTGAAAAGGCCCGATTTTTTTGAATTCAAAAAAAAAAAAATTGAACACTTCAAATAGCTGATACTTTTTCCTGAAAAATTTTTGCTTAACAGCGAGCTCACCCTCCCCACCTACCTTCTCATCAAGTTTGGCAGGTTACTTCTGGGACACCCTGCATATATGCAAATATGACTGCCGCAACAGCGCATGCCGAGTCATCTCGCTATTCATCAAAGCTTTCAACTCTCAACTGGCACTCTTTAACATGATTCTTTGCTCTTGATTTGAGTTTATCTTTGCTAGCTCAGTTTCTTCCACTCGTTTTTCACTGTGCTTTCAGCATTATTTTTAACACTTTTTTCCATACAGCCGTTATTCAGTCTTAAATCAGTTGACGCCACATTATGGACACTTTGCTGCGCACACACATTCGTATGCGTAAATTTGCAATTGTCTCGGTCGCGGCGAGACTTTTCTGAGTCTCACACTCGACTCGCTATGCATTCCACATTGCAATGTTCAGCACCCACTGTACGGTACACACACAGTTCAGCGGCAGTCCGTAGTTAGCCTTCAGCATTGACCGCTGCTATTCGCCCATTCATTGGAGTTAATGATTTAATTAACAGTCGATTCTTAATGAGCCCAATGACCTTTATTGCATCACATGCATATGGACAGTTGAAGAATTTATGAGTGTGAAAATTAGTTGATGATGTAGCAGTTCGATGCGTGAAGAGAACGTAGAAGGCAGGACTGTGAAAGAATATGTATTAAAGTTTATGGACGGTGTTGTGGTCTTAAGTATAGTCCGCAGTTTTATAATAAGTTCTTCTTTAGAGATGAAGCAATTGAAATCCCGAAGGTCAATGCGTAGTGGTGATTCCATGTTAAGGATTTTCGGACCTGTTTAAACAAAGATAAAGTAGTCCACTTGGAATCCATTATCACATCAAAATAAAGCTGCTCAAATCCATACCCTGTGTGCTGTTTAGTCACTCCTCTTCCTTCCTTCGCTCTTCCTACTGAGCAGTAGCCTAACAAATAAACGGGTGAACCTCTATATCGACAGTCAGGCTGCGATAAAGGCGCTACCATCGTACAGGACTTCCTGAAGAAGTATGGCGGAGTGCAGGGCAGCTTTGGATGTGTCACGGGCAATGATGAGGCCGACAGGCTTGCAAAAGAAGGCGCTCAGTCGGAAACTATGCTGATGGATGAAGTGCCGATTTTCCCGCAAGCGATTAAACGGGAGCTCGACCTGCCCATGATCCAGAAATCACAGAAGGTGTGGATCCAAACCCAAGGTTACAAAGCGTCTGGAAACATGTGCAAAGCGTATGACCTCAAGCGTACGAAGTTTCTCCTATTCCTCAAAAGGGAGGACGCTGGGCTACCGGTTGGTGTTAGATGTGGTCGTAGTTTATCTGGTAACGCTATCGTCCTACACGATCTCTCTCCGGAAAAACATTTTAAGGGAACGTTAGCACTGATCGTAGCCCGACTTTCGACTACGACGTCGTGGTCATTTCAGCCACTCTGCGACTTTAGGAGATCATTGAGGTCCATAGCATTACCAGAAAAACTACGACCAGATAACTTGGCTAATTCCTGGGACCAGGAGCAATGCTGAAAAGCACGTCAATTTTTTTGCTTGTATCACTTTTTGTGCCGTCTTTTTGTAGCTGCCTCCAGATTTGATAGAAAACTTACTTCCAGGAAGCACACCCGCAGCCTGCTAAGGGCTGGACATTCACTGCGGATGTATTCCACAGGTTTCTCATGCTCTCTACATTTCTTTATGAATTAGAGCCGCATTGAAGGCATGTGGTGCAACAAACCGTATCCCTTTAGTGAACCATAGGGAAACTGAACTTTGACCCATGTGCGACACGCCTAAACGGTCTCCGATCGGGACCAAAATTTATGAGTGTTATCTTTGACCATATTAGCATCGATTTAGGGGTTGAGGTGTAGGAAATCTGATGTAAAAATGTTCTTCATACATTTAAGGACCACCCTAATGTACATACATATGTGGAATAAAATGCTTATCGCTGTCAAGAAAAAAAAAAAAGAAAAATCAAGGCGAAATCCTCTTCACTCGAAACTGGCACTTTATGATACTAAATATAAATGAGCTACAAAACTGCATACCTAAAATTTTTCTAAAAATTGAAAAAAACTTAACTGGTTTTTTTAATTTTGGTGAACATCTTTTTATAACAATTCAAATTTTCTTGTGAAATTTTTTTTTTTGTTTTCGGGGAACCCTACAATTGTTTTCAACTAGTTTTTCTTAGACAAAATTTATGAACAGGATAGGGGAATCGATTTTCTTCAATATTGCTTCTTTCTCTTTTGTGAACATTTTTTTTATAACATTTTAAATTTTCTTGTGAATTTTTTTTTTTCGTTTTTGGGGAACTCTACAATGGTTTTCAACTGGTTTTTATTACAAAAAATTTATGAAGAGGGCAGGGGAATCGATTTTATTCAAAATTGCTACTTTCTCTGAACTTTGCACTAAAAAATTTAATATAAACAAATAAAAATTCAAAGGTCGGGCTCAACAAGTCTTTTCTAAATTTTATTAGCTTTCATTAAAAAAAAAAAATCAATGAAATCGGTATATAAATGAGGGCAATAACCTTGTTGTAATTTATTATTCTCTAACTCAGTACATACTCGTAGTAGGATGATTGACTCGGTTTTTTTCAAACCGGTTTCAACCTTTTTTTTTTTGAAAATTTTTAGGCGGTTTTTAAATACTAAGTATCGATATTCCTCGTGTAGATCAGACTATTATTATTTCGCGATACCCGACGACGAAGCTTACCAAAAACGCACAAGAAAACGAGTAACTGAAAATGTTGTGCTATAACTACTCCCACTCTGAGGGTTTCAAGCTTAACATTGTTGCAATTAACCAAAAAAAAAATATCGTTTTAATGATGTTGAAGTAATTACTCAGCGACTTCATTAAAAATCCATAAAACTCATTTATGTAACTGCTCATATTAACTCCTTACAATGTTGCAGCCGTTTTTATAGACTTAAATATTTACAGTTGTTGCTGCTTATAAATACTTTTAATGTTATCGTGAGTGTAATAAATTAATCAAAAGATCGAAATAGCAAAATAAAATGCATAAAATAACACCAGCAGCAATTCATTATCAAGATTCACATAAACCAAGCACCACGGTTAGCGCCGCCAATGCAATCGTTGAAAGCAACATTGTTGTCACTTACTCCCACATTCTTCGTGCACTCATATATGTACATGCACTTACATACATATGTACATACATTTACATGCACCTCGACCCTCACCCCAAAAAAAAAAATCGAATATGAAATCGAAATTAAAACAATTGCTCAGCCAAAACGAACAAGCAAACACATTAGTACTCGTACTCGTGCAGCAGAGGCGAGGTAATACTAGTGAATTTCGAGTGCTTTTGATTAATTAAATGCATTTGCAACAGTTGCAACCAGTGTGGCCATCCTTTGTGAGGGATGAATGATTGAATTTGTTTGCGCATTTGCTGGTTAGACTTTTGATTACAATTGTACATATGTATGTAACAGCTGTCTGTTGAGTCGCTGCATAGTCGTTGTTATGGGTGAAGCGATTGTTTGCTGTTGACTGTGCGAGCTGTTGGCCAATAAATGGCAATTTTGTTTATTGATTTTACACTCCAACGTGACTATGCATACAAATTCGAATCGTAAATAAGGCAAAATGCATTTTGGTGAAGGAGTTTTTAATTAATTTTCTATTAGGGCCATTTCGCAAACTTTCAATGCGGGGCTATCCAATTGTATTTATGTTTAGTGCGAGAGCCAAAAGGGTGATAGTTACAGCAGCCACCATGACTGGATTGACTGGATATACTATTAAGCGTTATTAATGAAGTGAGAGTTAATTTATTGTGGTTTTATGTTCATTCAATGACTTTAGAGTACTTTCAAAGCCAATTAACTGCTTATTTCTACATTTTCGAAAGTGCAAGGACTTGTAGATAAGCGCTAAATTTAAACAACGGAAAGAAAAAGAGCTTTTTCACATTTGGTATCAGCAGCATGAAAGTCTGAATGTTTTCTCTAAAAAAATTTTTTTTACTTACTTTCTGCTTACTGAAATCCATGGTTGTTCAGCTTCAGCTTCTTTAGAGGCAAAAATTTCAAAGTTGGTTGTTGCAAATTTCTTTTTGGAAATCATGCAGGTGGGGCGGGATTACTGGAAGAAGGCAGCAGTGAATTTCTTCACGGACGGATCAAAACTTGGTGGCAGGGTTGGTGGAGAGGTCTTTTGCCGGGAACTCTGCATCAGTACTTTTTCAGGCTTCCGGACCACTGCAGTGTCTTTCAGGCGGAAACTGCTGCCATCAAGGAAGCGGTTGACTCATTGCTGAAGAGTGTGATGTCAGTTATGGAGGTCAGTATATACTCTGACAGCCAGGCGGCTATCAGGGCCCTGAATGCTATGATGGTGCGCTCAAGATCGGTTAGTGAATGTCTGACCTCTCTATCTACCGCGGCGGAGTACTTCCGAATAAGACTCATTTGGGTGCCATGCCACAGTGATAGTGCGGGAAACTGCGTGGCTGATGAACTGGCAAGGAGGGGCACCCTTGAAACTCTATCACCGAGTAGGGAACAGCTGGGGACGCCTTTGTCCTCCTTTGGTTCACTTTTGGACGTTTGGGCCGCATGTAAACTCAGCGAGCGCTGGGCTAAAACTAGGACATGTGCAGTTGCTAGATCTTTTTGGCCTGATGTGGACCAGGGGCGGTCAAAAGAGCTCCTTATGCTTGCGAAACCTCAGCTCTCACTAGTAGTGGGGTTTCTGACAGGCCATTGTGCGATTGGTATCCACGCGGTAAGATTGGGAATTCTAACTGATCCCTTTAGCATTAGTTGTCAAGAGGATGACGAGGTGGAAACATCTCAACACTTTCTGTTAAGCTGTACGGCCTTTGCGAGGCTGAGATGGAAACATTTTGGCTCGCATTTCTTGTCTAACCCTTAGGTGCTATCAGGCATTGAAATTAGCCGCATTCGTAATTACGTTATGGGCTCACGGCGCTTCGCCGATTTATGGTCTCCGTTCAGTTCTCGTGGTATCACAAAGGACAATCTCTTAATTATCCAAGTGTGTCTCTTGTCTGGGGCAACCACTATAACCTAACCTAACCTATGGTAAGAGAAGTCTCATCCTCTGATACAAATGCTTGGCAGCCTTATGAATTGCTGAAAAATCAGAAGCTGAAAAATTCCTTCTTTATAAAGCGGCGTTGCACATTTTTTGTATGTATGTGCATGATTTGATGTTTCAAAGCTTAAAAGCTCATCACAACTTTAATTGATTCTCAGAGCTTTTCTTTAGTTTTTATGCCTCCCAGCGCTTCTTTAAGTATATAATTAAATAAAGCAGTGCCAAGTAAAGAAATCTTTTATACTGTGCATGTCTATAGCAGTCACGACCAAAACATATCACGCATGAGAAGCTTTTAAAAGCTTTCTGGAAATTTTCAATGGACGCGACGTCCTGATCTACCAAAACTTATTTCGCAATATAAGCCTTTTATAGCTTTCTATAGATCAGTGTAGATCAGTTAGAGCTTTTACCCAGTATGTGTTCATATAAAATACATACAGTGAATCAAACAAATGTCCACGTGTTGATTCTATTTTAATATTCACAATGTTTTTCAAGTTAACGTTTTTTTTTTTAATAAAAAAACCAAAACCGCATAAATCACTCTTTCAAACTTCATGTAGAATTTAGAAAAATTAATAAAATTTTCATCGACATTTCGAGCTTTTCAAGCAAAAAAAAAATTATCAAAAATCAATGAGATTTTTTAGCCCCTTAAAACTTCCACTTTTGTAGGCTATAAAACTGCATACCCAAAAATGTTCCAAAAATTCGGATTGAAAAGCTCGAAGATTCGATTAAGATTTTATGAATTTTCTGAAAAGGTGGAAACTTTGATTTATGCGGTTTTGGTTAATAACTTTTTCATTTTAAATATCAAAAAAAAAAAAAAAATTTTAACTTGAAAAACATTGTGAATAAAATCAACACGTACAGATTTGTTTGAGTCACTGTACATGGAAAGCTTTAAAAAGCTTCTCCACCGGTTAATGTTTTGAAGGTAACTGCTATAGAATTTATTCGGAAGCGTACAGAATAAAAGCTGATATCTGGTTCAGGCAGCTCATGACTACCGCTGTTTACACCAAGTATCCTCTTGTTAGCAACCGATTACCCGTTCGAAAGCGAGCTAATTGTCCGAGCTGTGTTGCCCGCCACATAAAATCCTCTGCCAATGAACGGTTCGAAAGTTCACATCCTCACTGATTTAAAATATATAAAAAGCTTAAGGAAGCTCCGTACACTGGAAAATCGAGGCTCTTCGCCGTCTTAAAGCTACTCAGCTAGCTTTCGAAAAATTCGCAATTTGTGAACACTCTGATCCACGCAATTCCTCCTCATTTTTTAGGCTTAATAGCTTGTCTCAATATTCAGTTCGTTCCAACCTTGGGCAATAAGTTTTCCAATATCACGTCAGTGAAGAAGGTACCGTTTATTTAAATCTATCGGCATCGATAAGTATATGGATTACAATGACGCAGCATAATCTATAAAAATTTATGCCAATACATGATAAAAATATCGAGAAATATGCCAATAAAATTATCGATAACGATGGAAATATCGATAGCAATAAAAATATCGGTAACAATGAAAATATCAATACCAATATAAATGAATACAACAATTAAATTTCCTAAATTGATAAAAATATCAGAACTCCAGCTTTTTTTAATGAATATAAGTAACATTTTATTACTGACTCTTCCTCATTCAGGTCTCCTCAATCTGAGGAAATAAGCTATCTTATACCAAGTCGATGCAGAAGCCATGGCTTCACATCAGTAGCCGTACTCTGATATCAATGAAGATTCCAATAAAAGTAATCATTATCGATAAAGATTCCATTAAGAGAAATCGTTATCGATGCATGCATTAATACATCGCTGCAGTCACATGACTTTGATTAAATTCAAATCTCCGATCAAATTACTTAGTTCACTATTTTGATTTGAATATTTTTTATTTTTTCAATAAAATACTTAGCGAAAGCACCAGCATTTATGAGTTTATTATCTCATATGTGATTATTCACACGCAATAAAAAGTACTTGTGAATAAAAGAATGGCAATCGAAAACTTTATAAAAATGTCATTAATTTGCTTATCACGAAATTGGTGGCTGAAACGAAATGTGATTTAGATTAAATATTTGGTAAAGGGGCACACAAAATTTTGAGATTTCATCCAAGGCCACTCCTTAGTGTACAGCTTATTGAAAAGGCTTTTGAAAACTCAAAGCAATGGCCAGCTGGCGCCTGCTATTGGCTCAAAAGCACCAGCAACTATGTATGCTAACCCTGAAATTATGCGAAAATCACCTCAAACAATGCCTTAAAAGCCCAGCGCCGCTCAATAGCTTTTAGTATATAAATCAAGCAGTAAAATTTAAATAGCAATTTTTTACAAATATTTGTATTCGTTTTTTTTTAACGAAAAAACATAACCGCTCCCACGCAGCTTGTTCGGCGCTTTGAAAAAAACTTAAAAATGCTTAAAAACTCATTTGTGGGGTATCGCATGTGTGTATGGGTGTATGTGTGTGTTTCAGCTAATTTCTTATTATTATGCAGTTTTAGTTAATTTTTACGAGCTTTTTAAACCCACAACAAATGTACTCGAATGCCTATTAAACTGAACACAAATAACTTGTAAAACAACAGAAATAAGCGAAATATAGATTAACAACGCCATTTATTTATGAGCAATAAAATTGTTGTGTGGTCTTCCCCCGAAATGTCGCAATAGACACACAGCATGACACTGTGATTTATTTTTGCCCCTTTTTACAAGCATGCGAGTGTACGAGCGAGCAGTGCGAGTTATTGCACTACAGAAATGTTTATAAATTTTTTTTCACCTATACAAAGGTTCTTTAATATAATTTCGCTTGCACTTTTTTAGCTATAGGTAGAACGTGTGTGGGCTTTTGAAATTGAAAAAAAAAAAATTAAAATAATAACAAAATTCATAAACAAATCAATCTCCATGGCAATTTGTCTCTTTCTCCCACTCTCTCTAAATCCCTGTCTTAACATCGCTGCCATATAGCCCATCCCGCATTTTTTTCTTTCTTTATAACACTTCACATGCCATTTTTCTCCTACCCTACGTTTTACAGGAAATTCCTCCATGCGTCAGTGTTATACGTTGTCTATTGACTGTGGGTGATCTCGCACGATTTTTTTTCTTTTGAATCTATTTAATGTGTCATTAATTTAAGTGAAAATATACTCCACAAACATTAATTTGGCGTTTTGGAGAATTATGCCAAAACAGCTGTCATTGTCAACGCGCTTTAGTTGCGGAATGAGGTGAGGCTTGTAAATCATAAACATAAATTGATGCTTTGGGGGAATTCATGTACAATGATATTTTGTGTTGCGCACTTTAAATTGCACTAGTAATACTTTGATCTTACTGCTGATATTAAAAAAAGACTGAGAGAAAAAGTTGCTGAATGGTATCCTATGTTGTCGCTCTCCAAATATCGTTATCAAACTGAAAGCAGTTGGGTTGGAGGAGTAAACCTCCAATGAAACTGTATTGGTTTTCTTTTGCATAATATATACAATCGCCAGCCTCCATCGCTCATATTATCTCGTCAGATTTTCAAACACATTTTCAGCTCTTTGTCCTTCTTGAACTCGTGAAAGTGATTTGCATGCTTTTGAACTCTCGCAAGGTCACTGCTTGTTTTTAATTTGAAGCTCACAAGATGACTCTTGCAAGAGCGCTATCCTTAACTCATGTATCTTGAGCACCTTTTTACTGAAGGTTGACTAGAAGTAGCCACTTTTTCATCCTCAACCTATGAAAATATTTCTTTGCAGATGATCGTTAGGATAGGTCAAACTTTTAAATCGCTATATCCTGCGGTCCAGTGCCGATTTTTTGGGTTCATATTAATTTTATTAAGAACCACGCCAAATAATATCATCCGCTACATAAAGGATGATATGTTTTGAACTAGTTTTCAGATTTACAAAAACGAAAGCATTTTATTTTTAGAAACAACAACAAATTCACATAATTTGGGAAGGAAAACAAGAACTATTATTCTTTTATAAAAAGTTTTAATTTTTCTGGAAAGCCACACCTTAGCGTTAAAGCCTTGATGGCCTTTGAACACATTTTTCGCGACCTTCAATTCCACTTCAACGAGAGCTAAGTATTTCTCTTTTGGTCTTAGAATAGGTCGAAGACGGATGTATCGTGTGGACATGAAACGAGGTCAAGCCAAATCTGAGTGGTAATAATGAAATATACCTCTTCAGTAAGCATTTCTTCTCATCTTAATCACTATTGATCGTCACTGATGTCACAAATGAGCTACATGTTTTGCCAAAAGTGCAGACGGCCTGCCAAACAAGGATTTCTTTTTGAATTTTGTCACTTTTTTGCGCTAAATTTTCAGCGATATTTCCCCGAGAACCGGCTGTAGGAAACTTCTATCCAGAAAGATGAAAAACATCTGCTAGAACGTACGTCTTGGCGTCAATTATCCAGCATACGAATTTTCTAAAAAAAATGTTTGTTTAAGCAATCTAACTCGTTCTTTTGCGGTATTGTGTTTGATAGAGTTTTTATCTGCAACTTTTTTTCATTTTGTAGTTAAATATTCAGACTTGCTTCTTTCTTAGTACTAATAATAACATAATAATAATAGATTGGCGCTTGCACATATGTTAGTGTTTGGCCGAGCTTCTCCTCCGATTTGTGGCGTGCGCCTTGATGTTGTAACACAAAGG
>JAPVRG010117200.1:0-13685 GCA_029783565.1 Rhagoletis cerasi | reverse complement strand
TAAAATTAAAAATGATTATTGTTTTCTTTTACTCAACAGCATAATGAGCTGGGTTAAGGCGGCCGGACTACCTGTAATGAGCTCCTTCATAGTGCTGCTTATATTTCATTACTTCTTCAGACAACTAAATATGTACTGTTGACGTATGCAAGCCCTCGTTGGAAAATAAAAATAAAAATATTTTAACTAAAAATAGTAAATTATATATTTAATAGACAAATTTACATTTGAAAAAATATGTACATACATACAAATAAAATCTACCAAATATTATTTTGATAGTACTATTTTTTTATCTAATCACGCTTAGCAATGAGGCCACGCAGCAATATGGGTAAAGTGGGACCCAAATGTAGCTAAGAGAAATAAATAAAGAAGGTAACACAAAAATATAAGTATTTTATTAAAAAAAGGCGTGAGTACCAGCAGGGGAGGGTAACTTTGTAATGCGATACGAAATAAAAAGAGTAACCCCCATGAAATTTGATGTGTAAACATCTTTGTACAGCTCGGCAAAGCAGTCATGAAATGGTCCCGAACAGGCCCTGAACTAGCCCCGAAAGAAATCCTGAACTATTCCCGAAATGATCCCGAAAAAGTGTCGAGCTATATCAACGAGCAGTGTTGCTAGAACAGCTCATTAGATTTCCATTTGCACTACTTCTGAATTCGTCTTTGTTCTACCTGGAGCAAAGATGTTTACACATCAATAAAATTTTCTCATTTCCAGCTCACATCAATGTATAGATAGTCTTCAAGCATTTGTCCCTCCTCGTAGTACGTCGCTTCCGGTTTAAACAAAATTACAAGCCTTGCTTCGCCGCTATAATAGTTCCGCTTGCTGTTGCTGAATATTTTGCACAAAGTAAAGTGATGCTTGTGATCCTCATATACCGATTTATTCAAGCTGTTATAGTAATTTTGTAATTCCTTACGCTGCTTAGCGCCCACTTCCAGCCGTGTGTGTTGCTCTTTACGATCCAAGTCGAACGAATGCGCATGCTTGACTTTCGGATCTATTTCTGCATCGATAATACGCTCGAAAAGATTACGATAGCGTTTCACAAATAAGCTGGCAGATTTCTTTTCATCCGCATAGAATATATAGTCGTGATCCTCACTACCCAAAAAATGTAAGTAAAGCAAAATAACAAACAACGAACTTGCAGAATCTTCTTACCTCTTTTTCACTTCGAAGTACACATACAATCCAGGTATTTTCACTTCTGTTCGCACAGATGCTATCAGTTTACCAGGTCCATAGAAATGCAAATCGATAACGAATTTTTTCAATTGTTCCAAAACCAATTGATTCATATTCAATACGAAACCCTGCTGTTGAAATGGTAACGGTTGTGTGGTGAAGTGCTTGAGATTAATTGGCATCGATTCACCGTAGCTGCTGATCAGCTTCACGTAATCCTGATGTACCTTACGCAAGAGTAGCACCGTTTTTGAATTTTCTTGCAATTGCTTAATGAACTTTTGCGTCTCGATTAACTGCTCCAACACGCTCGCGTGCGGCAGCTCAGCATTATTATTGACAATTACATAGGTTTTCATCAACTGGAAGAAACGCGCCTGTCGACTGCTTGTAGTGCTTGTGGTGGCGTCTGTGTGTATGCTGCTCAGTGAATATTCGACGCTACGCAGGCTGATATTGTCCTCCTCCTTGGGTACATTTAAATCTTCATCAAATTCGGTTATCGACTTGAATACTTCAAAATAGTAGATAGATTTTAATAGCTCATATTCGTCTAAAATCTCGAAAATTGTCTGTTCTGTACGCTGCAATTTTGTGGTTACTGCAATAATGGGCATTATACCCTGGCCGCGTAATTGTATTATCTTTTCTTCACTCTTATTCGCAGTCACTTGAATTTCATGCATAAATTGCTCGGAAAACCCCATTATGCCTTCGAAACGCAGGAGCTTTGATTTGAATTTGCAAATATCAAAAGTTCTATTTCCAACAATTTTTGCATAGCCTTGGAAGAGTCGCTGCCTTTTGTCCGCCACTGTTATGTGGCTTACACTCACACAGATGGGGAATTGAATGACGTTTATTATGCGCACAGATGAATTGAAGAGCTCATACCAAGGCTGAAAGGGTGCCAAGGAAATCGGTTACTCGAAATTTAGTAGGATGAAAATGTACGAGTGCTTTTTGGTCGGAAAGAAAGTCCCTGCCGTTGGGTAGATGTCGGAATGACCTTATATTAGCATTGTTCCAGCTTTGTTGTTTACTGAGCTACCTACAGGAATGCGAGGAGTACTTAACGAACTTCACTCTACCCCAATTAGAGTGACATAACACCGGCCTTCTTTCCGGGAGACAATAATAACGTTCTACCCTTTGAGGTACATCAGTTCGTGGAGTACTGCCGAAAGAAAAACCTTCCGCTCATCGTCGGCTGCGATGTGAACGCTCAAAGTAAAGAGTGGGTCAACAAACAAACAAACCGGAGGGGTGGGTCCCTACTTGAGTACATTCCAAGTGAAGACCTTAGTATCCTCAGTGTTCGAAGTGTATCGACATTTGTTACCAGGACCAGACTTATGACGACCATCATCGCCTTTATCAGAAAAAGAACTCTTCCAGGTATGAGGAATACAACTTTGACTTTACGACGTTTCCATCGAAGTGAATTATCCTAGTCTAATTCTGGACTCTAAACCATAGTTGGCCTCCTCATAGCCACGCGTGTCAGAGCTTTTAAAAAGTCTCTGTACAATTTAAAAAGCTTACTAGCCAACGCTCTAAACTTATGTGTAATTCTCATATTGATGCGACCACATCAAAAGCTACGAAGGCACCAATGGTGTGCAAACGTCTAGCAGCCAACTCTTGTGAACTATGGGTCAGTGGATGGGTTACAAGAACTACTCTCTTAAATTTCTAAAGAAAAGGAAAAGCTAGAATCCCAGTTTCCACTAGTCCTCTTTCAACAAAATGATATGAACAATGTATAAGCAGTAAGAAGTACAGGGTTCTATTAACCTCTGGAGATTGTAGGACTAGAATAGGTGTTGTGAAGAGTAGAGCGGACAATAGGTCCTTCAGGTCTTAGTGCATAACTGTTATTATTATCTCTCTATCCAGCTTTCAGAGGGACGGAATATTAACCGAGTTCGTCCGATATGGCGCGGATCGATTGTAATGAATTTATCAAAATAATAAATTTTTATTATAAGAGGAAGTAAATTGGGGCAATTTTATATAGAAACCAATCAGCGACCCCTTTTATGGGTCGTAGCGAACTACCCAGAAGTAACACTCCATTTCCACGTTTTACTTCGATATCAAATCCCTGCACTTGCTCTAAATCAGTTACGAACGAAACATATCCATCGGGAGAAACTTTTTATAGATTTCTTAAGATTTTAAGCCAGCTATGCCCAGGCCATGAGCTCGGGAACGAAAACGGATTTTGTGCTTTCACATGTACACATATGGAGTTTATGTGCTTTTACACATGCAACACGCCGAAAGTAAAAGCTCTTTCTGTCTGGCATTGTTCTAAATCAGTTACGGCCAAAAGATTTCCTGAGTGAGAGTTTTTCAAAGCTTTTTCATGCATAACTTTCAGAGTAAAAATTCATTGGACGCCACTGATCAAAAACGGTGTCGATTAGAGAGAGCTTTTACTCTCTTCGCATCCACATGAAATCTATTGAAAGCTTAAAAAAGCTCCTCTTGCGGCATATGTCTTCGTCTTTACTGCTCTAAATGAATAGCTGTAGAATAAATATTCTACAACTCGTGTTTTCTTTTGTACCTTGACACCGAGATACACGCTCTCCGATGAGAATTCCATAACCTTTTCCAAATTTATCAGCGTAATATTGAATTGTTGCGGACAACTGCCAACCGTGTCGAGTATAAATACAGCCGTTTTAGCATAGCCTGTAATAAAGACAGGCGAACATAAGTACATATGCTTAGGGCCGTTTTCTCAAGTCACTTTTAAAATTTATCTGCTCTTTAAACACAAATTGCATTCTAAAAAAATGTGTTTGAAAAGCAGATACACTTCAAAAGCTTCTTAAGAAAACGGCTCTAATTCTACTACTTATCGTCGCCTGGGTAAAAGATTCTCGTATGTTATTCGCGTTTCCTATGCGCTTACGACAATCTTTTACCCATGCGACGTTATGTATGTTAAAAAAATAACCAGCAAGCCCGAGAGTAAAATATGTAAAACCCTTAATTAAATACGGAAGCTCACCCGGTTTGACGGGCGGTAAAAAGAGTGCAGATTTCACTTCACTGAATTTCTTCACAAATCCGCTCTTTTCAAAAAAGTGCATGGTACGCTCATTGCCACACTCGTCTAAACTCTCTTGCGAAATATCGTAGGAGTCCTCCAATTTCAGACCATGCAAGATGGCATCTAAATTTTTATTCACAAATTCTCCCGAAGTGCAACGCTTCGTATTCAAACAAGTGTTATCCTCTTCATCCAGGTTCACCATATAACGTTTATGTTCTAAATCTAAGTTATCGATGAGTTCATCGATAATAGTCGAAACGCCAATTGAGTCCTCGAGTTGTTTCAACTTGCAACGATATTTCTGATAGCGTAAAGTCATATTCCGTTGATAAATTGAATCTTCATCCGCATCTCTATCATCAATGTCCAACATGCGTAGTATTTCGGAGAGTATATCAAGTGAAAATGTATAGGTGTCATCGTACTGCGGAGAAGTAGAAGGTGGTTTAGAGTGTTTTTATGTAATGGAGAGCTTTTTTTGAATCTTACATCCGCGACATATGCCGTCTTCTCTTCGACTTTCTTCCATATGTATTGAGCGTCCAGACAAGAGATATTTCTTACTTCCACATACGTCATAGTCTCTGTTTCGCGTGTAAAAAGTATCATATAAGGTTGTGTGATTCTCAATTCCGGACTGCGGATTAGTAGTTTCAATTGCAATGATCTCTATGAAAGATGAGAGCAAGGAGAGTAGTCAAATTATGGAAGACATTACCTTTAGATGTGTATATAATCTTTGAGTCTAGCTTTCCAGTGCAAGTTTAACTCTGCTGCATTTTGAGCTATTTAAGCCAACAGTATTGGACTCGTTATCATTTAACTTGCACTGAGAAGCTAGTTTTTGTAGTAGCAATGACGCATCTATTACCTGATATTTATTATTTGCCTCACAGAGTATGCGCCCATGCACGGTGGAACAAAATTCATCACGTATTGCCGATTTATGTAGCGTTATTATAATCTCCTTCTCTTCCAAGCCATTCATGGTGAAATTAACGACTTTGGTGAAATGATGTTCAAATAACTGCTTTATTTTAAACGGTCCCAAAATTTTAAGAGCGACATTACTCTTCACATCACTAATGTTCTTCAGGCATGCAGTGGCTGGAGTTTCCAACAAAGAAATTTTATTGAATTGAGCTGAATTCTGACATCACAATAATGATAATATGGTCTTTAAAGCTTAGGGTTTTATTTTTTCCAAATGGACGTATTCCTGTTTGAAAGCGTTACGGTTCTTTGCCCTGATCAGAAGAACTTATCTCTCAATCGTGATTGTCAAGCAGAACTCAAGGTATACCTGAGAAAGGAGCTGTTTAGGCAGTGTTGATATAATAACGCTGCTGACTGGCCCGTTAATGACTCTCACAGAACCTGAAATCGTTCGCAGTTTCCCCTGATACATTTACGGCCAATGAATCTTTGCGCAAGAACACCTGAGGGAATATTAAATAACATTGTCGCCACTTTAGGGAGTTGTAGAAGCCATTTAGGGCCTTTCTCGATTGCTGATTGTAGGAGCCTTTATCTTATAAAAGCTAGACACTCGCAAACTAGTATCACTGCTTCCTAGTGATAGTTGCGTCGCTTGAAAGCAGCGCTACGTTAGCAGTCCTAATAAAAGTCTTAAATTTGCTCTTCTTATTGATAGCAAGAAGTCGGCAGATTTTCTACCGTACGATATCTAAAAAGTATTTGAACCCCTGCATCTCTGTGTACTCCACATACTGTCTGCCTGGCTGTACATGGAAAGATCATAAGATTGTCTGAGTTCCTCCTCTACAGGAACGCCCTCTTTGGCTAGCTCATCAGCTCTTTGTTTACCTTCAAAACCTCTGTGTACTCTCTATTTCCTCCCTACAATCTTTAACGGTCCTCGAATAGGCAGTATATGAAAGTGGCTGCCTGACTGTCAATAAATGTAACAGTTTATCCGCTTACTCGGCAGATATATTTCTTGTAATATCTCTGCATCATTCCTTTTTGCCAAAATTTAAGCTTGAAGAATAATACAGCGGTCCGAAAACGTAGTATCTCCTGTCATCAGACGAACAGGCGAGCATACGCGTCTTAGCACCCACGTCACTGTAGACAGTTATAAGTTTGAAAAGGTAGATAGGAACCAGCATTAACACCAATAATAATGTCAGCCTTGAGATCCAACAATCGCTCTTGCCACCAAGTGATATATTGGACTGATTAGGCAAATGAGAAATAAAGTCTTTTCTCATCGTACAAAAATCACACTCAATAAGTCGCTCATTATGCCTGTGCTAGTGTATGGTGCAGAAGCATAGGGAATGAAAACATCCGATGAGGCGGCCCTTGGAGTATTCGAGAGAAAGATTTTGCGGAAAATGTACGGGCTTTTACGCGCTGGCGACGGCGGGTACCGCAGACGATGGAACGATGAGCTGTATGAGCTTTACAATGACATTGGCATAGTGCAGCGAATTAAAATACAGCGGCTCCGCTGGCTTGGTCATGTCCTTCGAATGGAGACAGACGCTCCATCCCTGAAAGTATTCAACTCGGTACCCGCTGGTGGTAGCAGAGGAAGAGGAAGGCCTCCTCTGCAATGGAAAGAACAGGTGGAGAAGTACTTGGCTTTACTTGACATTTATAATTGGCGTCAGTTGGCACTGAAAATAAACTACTGGCGTGCGTTGTTGGACGTGGCCAGAATCGCTTAGCCGGTTACAGCGCCAATCAAGAACAAGAGGTCCGATAACTTCAAGGACCTGGAAATTTCCAGTTCAGAGTAGTAAATTGCCGCTCCTCCCCCTTCGGACACTTTAGAACCGTCGGTGTAATTGTGTGTCGCATCATCTACCATCTCCGCACCCTAACGTCAACCATCAATCCCAATTCTAGCTCCAAGAGACCTTTCGAAACTTAGGTGCCGGATAACAAAGTCTATTCTCCCTGTCAAGGGTGATGCTGTACTACAAATAGTTCGGTTCCAGACTGAAATCTCGTATTTCCTAGTGAATAGTATTACATATAGATGTCGGTCTTCTCTGCATTAACGTTCAGTTACGTTTTCGTAGCTCATTAGCTAATGGCCTTAAGCGCCTGGTTCGGCAGTAAGCCGATACGTCGTCTGCATGAGTAGTTAGCATAGCTGCTCCTCCTTCTAATTTTGACACTAGTTTGTTAACCACAAGCGTCCATAGAAGTGGTTAAAATACTCCTCCTTGCGGCGTACATCTATACAAGTTCCACGTGACCTCATTCAGGCCCCATTGCGATATTTCTACAGGCTAACCATGTTACTTATACAGTTCCTCCGCATGAAGTGAACCTCTCGAATTTGATTGCAATGTTTAACAGCCCTGGTAGGAAAGACGAAAAGAGCCATTGTGTACATATGTAGATCATAGTCAGGAATCCTACAAGTTGTCTACCGCCTCATCTGTTCTATTGAAGCAGACATAGCCAGACATTCTCAGATTGAGGACAACACGAGTTTTGCCTACCACCGCTTTCTTACGCTGGCTTCCATGGTCGACGATGGGAGTGATATACATAACTGGTTGTAGTAAAAGAAATGCCGAGTCTGAGCCCTCTCTAGCCAAATGGTCAGATGTCTCAGTACCAGGTTTTCCCCAGTGAACCGGCAGTCAGAGTAAAATAAGTTCGTTATATTTTCAAACAAGTTTAGTCTGAACTAGCTGGAGAGCAGTTAGAGGACTGGCTGATACCTTGAGTGCAGCTTGGCTATCACTAAAGACATATTAACTCCTATCCCTCCACCTATTTTCCACCACATAGTCTATAGTCCTGAGGATTGAAAATATCTCGGTTTGAAATACCAATGCATATTCCTCAAGTGAGAATTGCAGATTGTCCAGCAAAGTCAGCCCAGGAAACAAACTTACTATGGTAAGTCTATTTAATCCGTATAGAGAGGCATTATATCTGGCATATATGTATTTTAACGCAAGATACGGAGCGGGGCTATTTAAAAAAAAGGTGTGGCCTTATTAAAGAATTAGGGAAATTGAGAGCTAAGTTGAGTTTTTCATTAGCTTCAAATTGGTATGAATGAGTATTTCTGTAAAGACCTCTTTTTGTTATGTTCAACATTTAATTCCTAAATACCACATCATAGATGGACTTATTTTCCAAGCAACCCATTTTTTCGAAATACTTACCCAACACAGGACGATCTTTATAAACATGTGTTCTGTTGTACTCCATCTGTATTAGCTTTTGACACCAATTTATTTCCGGTTCCACGAATATGGCAGTTATTGTAAAGCGTGTGGTGTGCACCTTTAATTTGCAATCTTGATCGATCATTCTGACACGAAACTCATTATATATTGTGCCGGCTTCACAGGAATGCGCTGTTATATATAAAGTGCCCTCCGATTGCGGTTCGAGGCATAAGGTCTTTGGTGAAACTATCAAATGGCCACGTCCAAGTTCAATTGCACATTTCGTTAGATTATTGCGTAGCTTATCGATGTAAAAACAATATCTATGTTTGCCATTATTAGTTAATTTTACTTCTTGTTTATATTTTGTCGCATCCGTCTCTGTTTCGTATTTATTATCTTGACAATTTATCATGAGTGTACCACAATCGTGGCCACCGAAAATATTCGGTTCCATATTGATGGGTGAGCCCTCTACGACGAAGGTAAGTGGTACCTCCTGTGCGAGCGAGTAAAAGAAGTGGAAATATGTTGACTGTGGTAATATAAATTTGATAGTGGCTCTACTCACAATAGTTGCGCTATTTACAATATGTATCACTAAAGTATTGTGGTAAGTATCCGCATCGTAGAACTTTGATAAAATGGAAACATACATGCCTTGGCCTTCGGGCGAAAGTATGGCGCCACTGGGTTCAATATATTGGTGTTTATAGTTTTTCTAAAAAGGGTAAGAGGGGTTTATGAACATTTGAATATTTTTTGTATATTGATTCAGCCAAGGATAATGAAGGCGTTAATCGAAAAAGTATGCAGTTATATGACATAGCTAAGGACAGTCCCCAGAATATCCTATCTATATAAATACAGTAATCTTTATAATAAAAGAATTACAAATTTTTTGGGAGAAACTAAGAAATTCGTTACACTTGCGTATGTGTTGGTAATCGGAGACAGAATTGGAAGTGAATAGGCCAAACTTTGCGCACACAAAACGGCAGTACTGCAAATAAGACCTTTAAATGGAATCCCATAATCGGCAGAGGCATGCTTCCTGGTAGACTCCGCAAAACGCTGAGAAGAATAGGCGATTGAAAGGCGAAGCAACTCGGGTTAAGTTGAAAGGAGCTCAAAGCGATTGCCAGAAACAGAACCAGACGGCACGCAGGCGTAGTAGATGCCCTATGTCCCCCTTTGGATTAAAGGAAAGGAAGAAGATGTATGGAGGGTTGCCGGTGCAGTTTTTGAGGTATTCGGTTTAAGAGCTCATTGAAGTCTGAAATGTCTGTTCAGCATGAAGTGTGGCTACAAGCGGGTGCTCTTTCGGAGTATGTTCTGGGTGTGCGCTGGGTTTGATACCCGTTACATAAAAAAAATTCCAACCTAAAATTCGAATAAGCCCCGCATGAGACTCCCTCTTTTGATGACGACCATGGCGGGAGTTTAGAGGACTAAGATGTGAGGGAAAGCACTTGGAAAGTCCGAACCCTTATTACGAAACATTATTCTGGTTGACAAAACATGGGACCTTACGACGTTTACTACAGCTGCAATGTAAATAAGCGCAATTTCTGTGTTCGATTTGTGGTGGAAAAGGAACCACCGCCTGACTTTGACGACTTACGAACAGCAAATTCGTGGCGGGACGCATGTTTGATGACTTGACTTTTAAATGTGATCTGTCTAGTCCATAAGAAAAGCATCCCCACCACATGCGCCATTTTTCGCGGGGTCAGCCTCTTGAACGTAGCGTCCAAGGCCGTATCAAACGTATTGTGTGAAAGCCTTTAGACCGCTCTTATCCACCGTAAACTAGGCATTATCATACGCTAAATCTTGGAAAAGGCCTACAAGAGGCGGAGCGACATACACCATCATTTGTCAATTTTGTATCCCCACGAAACTAACACAGCTATGCAAATTGACGTTGAGTTACACCATCAACTCCGTCAGAATTTGGAAGGACCTTTCCGAGCCGTTTGATACTAAACGAGATTTAAGGCAAGGCGACTCACTGTCATATGATTTCTTTAATCTGATCCTGAATAAGATAAAAAGATCTCAAGAACTAAGTTTATGGCGTATGCCGATGATATCGACATCATCGGCCTCAACAATCACTAGTTTGGCTCTGCCTTTTCCTAATCGAATATAGAAGCAAAGCTAATGGGTGTGGAGGTGAAAAGGGCAAGGCGAGGTATCTACTGTCATCAAACTGTCAGCGCATTTGCTAACAGTACGGTATGATGCGCCGCAATCCCTTATGATATTTAATATTTTGTAAGTATGGGCGAGCATTCAAAAGAGCTGTATTGAAGTGCGCATCATGGAAAATAGGCCGTGTAGTACACCAGACATATAGTTCGGGAATTCACCGTGCCATACAGTACCGCGCCCGTTTGAACAACACCTTAGGGTCATCTACAAAACTTACATACTTACCAGCCTCATGGTGAAACTTGTTATCGTTGGTGTATCATTTTCTATATACAAATGTACCACAGTCGTTTCGAGTACTTTTTGACGCTTGTAAATAGTTGTCGTTGATAATTTTATTTTTGTTGGCTTTACATTAGCGAATATGTGAAATGGCGATCCGTTTAGATTTCCCACTATTTTAATGCTGTAAAAATTCGTAACAACTCAGAAGTGGCTGAAGTAGAAGACAAATATTTTCATACTTACATCCCAGAGAGTTTGACTTTACCTAAACGATGAAATACTATAGTACCTTCTACTGTAACTTCTCCATATGCTGGCATGAAAAATTTCGAAATATTGTCTTTCAAGATCAGTTCACCGAGATCGCCAGCGGGCTATGCATTAAAAAAAATAAAAAAATAAATTATAAACTGGACACTGTGAACTAATATATACTGGGCTTTACTATCAGATCGAAGTAGAAGAATCCGGGTGCATTGGTTGTATTTTTAAAGAACATAGCTAATTCGACGCTTTGACCAACATAAATATTTTCTGTTTCATAGCTTATATCTTGTGTGAAAGTAATATCTGGCAAGCGGCAACTATATTCCAGCCAAATTTTTGTTGTAAACATTTTCGAGTGTGTGAAAAATTTACCACGCAGATCCCAGCGTGCAGCGGTATTACCTACATCGTGTTCTTCTTCGGTCATCGGACAAATTCGCACATTCAGCGAACGATTAAATAAGCCAACTCTATTTGGTATTAGTAACACTGAAATGCTTTTACCCGCATTTGGTTGCAAATATATAATTTCTTTGTCGCAATAAATCTCTTTTGGGTTAAACGGTATAATATTCCAATCCATTTGACCATAGTTCGCAAATTGCTTGAGCGAATTAAAGTAATTTGTATTTAGCAGTAATTCTAGAGCCTCGCTAACAACACTTTCCTCCGCTTCTCTGCTTTCCAGATATTTTTTCTCCTTGATTTTATTGACGATGGTAAATGCAAAATCTGGTATGGCATCTAAGAGGGTAAGGGAAATCAGTAGTAAAAACGCTAAAACGATTTACAATAATCTCTGTATACGACTTTACCTAAGACTTCTTCTTCGAAATTGCTACTACACGTTGATATTTCCGTGCCCATCGAGCGGTATGACGGTAATGAATCTGATTTACTTATCAATTCTATCGTTCGTTCACCATTACTATCTTTATCATCTTCCTCTTCCGGCATCGCCTTCATGGCAGCTATATAATCTTTAACAGTTATCGGTTGTAACCCGTCAGCATTGTCTACATTAAGCACAAGCGGTGTTTCTTCGCCATCCTCGCCAACGGTAACTTGCACCGCAACAGGTACGAAAAATGGATTTACCAATAACATTAAACGTCTACGGGGTATACCAAATGGTATACAACCGTACTCTAATACATCTGGGAACATTTTCAATCGTGCGTCTATTGTTTGGCCCCTAGGTATGGAGAAATTAAAAAAATAAATATTCCATTGAATGTAAAAATCCTTAAAAATACATATGGAAAGTCTTGAAACTTTTTCTAAATTTCAGGTTTAAGTGAAATCCCTAAATGTGCTAAATTTGTAACTACGGAACAAGTGTACACCGCATTTAGGTATACATACATTCCCTAGCATTCTATGAAACAAAGTGTCTATTAACCTAAGTATTAGAGAAATAAGATTCATACGAGGAAATACTGGCGGGCCATGCAAATCGGCTCTGCCCCGTTCCAATAGATCTTTCGAACTTTATTTCATGTGGAATCCTCTTATGTAATAGGCCTGGTAAAGGCATAAGGAGCAACCTTGGGATCCAATTTATGCGAGATCTTTGGCGCTATACGTGTGAGTGCCGCTAATGGAGCAGATGAAATAGGATAATATACCCGCTTTACAATGCCACGTGCATTGGAAAATATAAGGGTGTGAGCGTCATAATGCTTCGGTAAGAAATTCATCAAACATGTTCAGAAAGCTAGGGTAAATGGCAATGATAGGAGTTACCGAACTCATTCGATTTTAAAAAGTTCACCAGGGTATAAACCACTTTGTTGACGCTTGGAAGTTAAACTCATCCTGTAGGAAGAATTACCAACACCAAAAAATTTGACAAAGCTTTTATTTCCACCTGAAATCTCTGCAAGGCCCTGAAAGAATGCTCTGCTAATCGCATTTAATCTTCTTAGGCCTTAAAGTTGGACATTGTGCAGCCACTTCTTCTTCTTATCCTTCTTCTTCTTCAATATATTTTCTTGAACTACGTCAATGGTGTGGCCACTTATGGCGCGTAGACCAATAAGGAAGTCGCTCCTAAGCGTCTTAATAAGGAAGGATTTTTCCTTTTCGGTTAAACTTATATAAGAGTGCAGTTGTACGTTTCTTGTTATAAAACGGCCCGGTAAATAAGCCTGACGGGAATCATTAATTCTAGAACAAAAATAAGGACTCCTTGCAACAACCGTTTGTCGCTATTGGTCGAGGCCAAAAACTTTGCCTATTTGGTTTAATGCCAAGTGGAGGCAGGTCCTTCTGCACTTAGTTCTTCCATAGTATTCCCGAGCGCCCTGAGGCGCCGAATCGAAGATTTTTTCACCGGCACATCGCAAGCTTCGCATCTAATACGCTTAACTATATAGTACCTGGGTGACCGAGCCTTGCTCGGAATTTTTCGAATTTGTCACATAATCTTACTTACCAAGAGCATAAATTTCCAAAATAGATTTCCAAAATATCGAACACTAACCACAAAAAGTCACTTAAGCCTGTTTGGCGGTTAGCATGCGCACTCCAAATT
>JAPVRG010117140.1:2055-13224 GCA_029783565.1 Rhagoletis cerasi | reverse complement strand
TTTGTCGTCGTTAACAACAACAGCTGATTTTGCGTAAACGAATGTTGTTAGGGAAACGTTTACTGAATAGCTAAATTGTTAAAATTGTTGTTTAGATGACTTAACAATAACAAGTGTTGTTAAAATAGCGTAGTGAATCGCACTACTGTATTCAAAAGAACGCACTCCATTTGTAAAAAACTTGAAACTTTCAGAGAAACTTGAAATATTTTGTTTACTTTCTAGTTTTCTTTGCACATGCAATTCGCCCTGAAAATATCCAACTGATTTTTTCCGAGGCGAATTGTATGAATTCGCCCTGATTTTGACAAAATGTTTACCAAACGCAACAACAAAATACATGCAATTTTTTACTTACGAGTATATACGGTTAACACCATCTTATATTGGGCAGGTTCAGAAGGCGCAGCAGTTGAGCTCAACCGTTGTTAAAAAAATCAGTGATTAGTGAGCGAAATTATGCACCTTCTGAACGGCTGGATACATTTGCTGTTAAATAACATGTTTTCTCAAATGATCAGAAAAATATTACGCTCATCAAACACTGAACTGTTGAGTTGATCAGAAGTACACAACAACGCGTTCAGAAGGTGTAAGCACAACAGTTACTAAGCTGTTGCGCCTTCTGAACGTGCCCATTATTGCACCATGATGAAAAGTTTTTGAAATTAGTAAATAAAAGCCTTTCAAAATACAAACATAAAATTTTCTATTAAATAATAAAGATTTCAAAATTTTTAATAATTAAATATATCTAATGATATACGCATTTTGTTTGTTTTTCCGGTGGGTGGCGCAGGAGTCGAGTTATTTCGAAAAATTTCATTTATGGAACGATTTGCTTCAAATTCAAGATATGTACGTGTTACTAACAACAAAATAAATATATCTTCAAAAAATGGACAAGAGCCGAGTTATTCCAATTTCTGTATAAGCCTATGAATGCCTGCTTTGGTTTCACCATCTACTATCTATGTAGATATTAATACGCTAACGAAATCCCATACAAATTTATTCCTCCCTACTGCTCCTATGTTTCTCAACCGATTTGAATGATTATTCTTTTGTTTGAAATTTAATTCAATGAAGACTGTATTTACAGATGGAGCGATAATTAGTACTTAGAAATACTATTAGCCAAATCATCATTGACCTACTTATTTGGATTTTAGCTGAAAACTCACAAAACATTTTTCTTAGCGTGCGGCATGTGTTTTGGTGTTTTTAATAACTGTGTGGCAAGATATTTCTAGCTATGAATATTAGTCAGATAGATGGCCCAGATATGTTGATGGACTTCAAAATCGTCACAAGCAAAATGAAAGTGTGTTTGAAGAAAGTGAACAGGGCGATACTAGTATTAAATTAAAGGTCTTTCATTATTCGATCAAAAGCATTTACAAACCCTTTTTAATCAAACTGTCGGTTTAGAAGCTATACACGGGCATATCGATAACTTGGCAACATTTTTAACAAAGTTTCACAAACAATTTGAGGATTTCATTAAATGGTTTGACAAGCGTGAGTAATCTTTTTCTATGAAATGGAAACTACAACATTGCACTATGGGCAAAAAGTTGATTTTTTGGCATAAAGTCTAAATATGATGATATCAGCCTGCATTTAGATATGTAATTGTAGAGTATCATAGTTTGCAATGCACATAATATTAGTACATGCTATTTAGTTAGTCTGTTTACACCTTAAATAACACGTGACGATTTTGAAGTCCAGAAGCATTGAATACATTGAATATATAAAAAAATAAAGGCTCTACTCCCCACCTTAGCACAGTACACATCGATTTTTATTCCACAATCGATATATTACTGTAATATGTACTACGTTTATAATTTCTCTTAAAATCTTGGCATTCAAGCACGTATACTAATTATGTTATATAAATCTGGGCTATATCGATCAGAGATATGCGGCATTTAGTATGGGAATCTCTATGTGTGAGTGTAAAGCTTTCCTGGGCTGCCTCACTGCCTCCTGGATGGTAAACACTTTCTTTTATGTCAACCGTGATATATCGATGTGCCGTGGATATCTAAAGGCCAGAGATTCCCTTGATACATAAACTTGGCTTCTTTGAGTCCTACTGCTGCAATAACGGCTGTCACAAGCGATTCGATCTAGCGAAGGAAGATGCACGATCGCATTTAGGGTGTATGCGTGCGTGAGACAAAGGGGCACTTACACAATTTTGGGTTTCTTTGTATGCATACTTAACCCCAGCCTTCATTGAGCTATCTAAAAAGTAGCTTCGTATAACATTATCATATGTGACCCGGCCTATGAAAAGGTGGCTTATGACTCAAAAAAGAAATTGCGAGAAACAGCTGTTAAAGATAAACTAATTCTGTTTTTCTTTCATTTGTGCTCTTCTTTTTTTTGAGTCATAAGCCACCTTTTCATAGGCCGGGTCACATATAGCAAAAGCAGACCATTAATACGGGGTGTCTAAATATTTCGACTCCAGCGGCATCTATTTGGTCAATTTTTTGCGAAAGCATTTCTTATCATGAAATCAATAAACATTATGAATTTCAACCAGATCGTTCAATAAATACGGATTTTCTAAATATCTCAACTACAGCGCCATCCAGGACCGTCGAGAGAAAGTCCGGGCTCGGTACTAAATATGTACCTCCAAAAAAAAATTTTTTTATATAATTTTTGTAATCAAATTTACCATCTTTGCTAAATATTTCTTCGATGCTGATTTCAAGTAAATTAACAAAATTTTTCTAGCACGTCTAATTTTTGAAAAAAAGGAGCTGTTAAAGTGTCAAAAAATGGCAAATCTCAAAATTTTTAATAAATTAAATTTTTACGTAGTTTTTCCGAAGACAAAATCTGCGCATAAATAAAAATTCAGTTTGTCTGATGGATTCTACCTCATGTCGATGAGTTGAGTAGAAATAAGTGAAAAAGTAAAAAAAAACAGAATTTGTTTTTAAAATAAATTCATGTATTGAGATTTTCGTATTTGTAGGAAAACAAACATTTCTAATTAACTCTTCGACATGACTTTTTTTTTGACTATTTATCTTTTGTTTGTTAAGCGTTTATTAATTTTGTATGAAAGTATAGCTCTTTATCTAACAAATACCATATTAATCTAAATTTCAGACTTTGTACGAAAATTATAAAAATTCCAAAAACTTTTCATCCCAATTCCAAGCATTTTAATTTTTGGTAAGGAGTTTTATAGTTTATTAAATTCTAGTACAATAAAGTGCAAGTTTGAAGTTGCTAAAAATCGCGTTGATTTTTGATAATTTTTTTGCTGACAGTATCACGTATTTTCTTCCATACAAAGTAATGTTTTATATGGGAAAGAGTGTATAACACCAACAGAAAAAAATTATCAAAAATCAATGCGATTTTTTAGCAACTTCTTTAAGCTGTCATTTTATTGTACTAGATTTGAGTAAGCTATAAAACTGTATACCAAACGTTAATTTAATTTAATAATTAAATTCTAATTAAAATACTTGGCATTGGGATGAAAAGTTTGTACAATTTTTAAAATTAAATTTTATATGGTTTTTGTTAGATAAGGAACTGAACTTTAAAAAAAATTAATGAACTTTAAAAAAAGCGAAAGAAAAGTAGTCAAATCTAGTAAAAATATTGATGTGCTATTTTTTGTCGCGGGCTGAAGTGATGATATCGCACACCTAGATCTAAAGTGCGATCCACCTAAAAAAAAAATTTATGGCGATTTTGTTTGCATACATATATCAATTCATAGGACTTACAACCAATTAATGCGAATATTTCTTTCTTCATGATTATATGCATTAACTAAAAAACTACTGTTATACCTGTTTTTGTATTAACTGCGCTGAATCTGTACAATCCACATGCAGATATATTTCCCTCTATGAATTTTGAGATAGCTCATTTTAGATCTAGTTGTGCGATATGCTCTAAATTCAAAAACTTTTACCTCTACTTATTGGATATGACTTCTAGAATTTTTGTTTTCATATAAAAACAATTTTATGTATATAAGGTCGGGTCTCGACCAAACTAAAGCACTTATTTGGCGTTTGTTTTTGTTGAAATGATAAACACAAATAATTTAAAATACTATAATATTAAACACAATGGTATGCATAAAAACTAAACAATTGCATTTTCTTAAAATTTCATACAATAATAATAATAGATTGGCGCTTACACATATGTTAGTGTTTTGTGAGAAGCTTTTTCATGGCAGAAGTACCCTCGGAGGTTTGCCATTGCCTGCCGAGGGGTGACCGCTGTTAAGAAAAATCCTTTTTTCTAAATTTTTTTTTTCGACGTTGCTCTGACCAAGGCTTGAACCCAGGCCTGCGGAGTGGAAGCGCGCACTGCTTACCACTACACCACAGCGGCCAAAATTTCATACCTTTCACTTCAATTTATTTGAATAAATTGAGTAAAAGGTCTGTAATTTTAAGGAACAGCCTTTGCTTAGGTTTTATGCACACGACGCAATATGTATATTTACTTACATTTGTTTTATACTTCTCTCACAAAAATGCTGGCTCGAAAAACAATTTATTCCCAAAATCTAACTTTATCTCTTTCACTAAAAACACGTGTAAATGAACCGGCCACTCAATTTGAATGGAAAACTGTTAAATAACTACAATTAAGAAAACCGTGCAAAAGAAAAAATCGTGCAGCATTTATTTTGTGTATGACTATTTCAACAGTTATATCAAAAATAAAGCATACTTTCAGTTTTAAGTTACGAAAAAATTGGTCATGGTCACACTTTCAAAGTTATTGAAAGCATGCCCATTGTTTTCTTTCAAAATGAAATTGTAAAAAAAAATAATAACAAGTTATGGTTCAGATATTTCTGGGCCCCTTAAAAAGCCCGGGCCCGGGGGGATTCCCCCCTTTCCCCCCTTCCTCTCGACGGGCCTGGCGGCATCTATCGTAGCCATTTTTCGCAAAAATATTTCTTATCATGCATGCAATGATTTTGAATCTAATCGGACCATAGATACGGGTTTTCGAAATAACTGGACCCCAGTGCCACCTAGCGTGCCTTTAGTGAGACCAGACATGCAAGTACCGGGGCGGGATTTTCTCTTGGAGGCTCTGGGTAGTGCGAATGGAGCTCCATAGTGGTTGTAGGACCTAAACCAGTTGCAATCACCAATGCCATTTCGATTGAATATTCGTGGTTAAGATTTTGAATGTTTGACTGTTAATCGAATGCAGTTATGTATATATGGAACTATATATATACACATACATACATCTATATAAATGTATGTTTATTGAATGTTGGCATTGCTATCTTCTCGGAAGCGTTACTAAAGAAGTTAGTAAAATAATGGCGATTAGCATATTCGAAACAAGAAATTTTAAATTGATTATTCGAACATCTGTTTCATATGCATATACTGAGGTCAGTTATTTTATTATATATAACGGGTTTTCATTAAATAAATGATACGTTACTAGGAATGGTATTATTTATTATGATATGAATAAATCTAAAAATTTTAAGTGCATTTTTTATATGATTACGGCCTATTAATTATATAATCTGATACATACATATGTATATGTACCTTGCAGTTATGTACATATGTATAAATATTGCATCCGTTTGAGAAGTAAAACAAAGTTTTTAATATGTAATATGTACACAGGTACTATAAATACTTTATTTAGTTCTGGAGAATGTTTAACGCTAATTAAAACAAACCAAACTTCGGCATCCATGTACACCCTCGAATCTTAGATAGTGCTTTTTTTTGTTATTGCACCGTTCAATAAGAATTAGTAACTGTGGCCCGGCCTTCTATTAAATATAAAACCTGAGTAATTGAGTCTTCTAGAGTTGTGGGTTTTTGTGTGTGTATGATCATGTATTTGTGTATGTATTTTTTGGCTTAGCATGTATAAATATTACTTATGTCCTGAGAAAAAAATATAGTATGTATACAGCTGCTTCCAATGATAGAAGTAGAGTTAAGTTCATTTTCATCAGCTAAATAAAAACTAAGGAAGTAATATTTTAAATGTATGTGTATAACTTTTAAGCTAGTGCCCTATACGAGCATGGTTGCACCCCAATACAGGCCATTTATTCCGTTGTACAGCGAAATCAATTGCACCCTCCAATCATTAAATTTCTTCAAACTTCAATTGCCAACAGCACTGGATTAGTTCCTCTCACCGCTTAGTAGCGACGACGGTAGACAACGCGCCTGCGTACTTGTCTGTATTGATAACCGCTCTGTGGGTTGAAAATATGCCCAGATACTTGTGGAACACTGGGCGGCAGGTAGGACTGGATAGGTGAGCGCACAAAGGAAGGAGCAACATAAGAGGGAGCAGCTACAGGAATTGGACGAGCCACGGGTCGTGGCGCTGCAACGAAGCTAGCACGAGACTGTACTGGAACTGGTGCGGGGGCAGATACTGGTAGCGGCTCATCGATATCGATGTATTCGGGTTCTGGAGTGGCGATATCCTGGGGATTAGGCCCTTGTGTGGCAGAATCAGGTACAGATATGGCGGCCACGCAACCGATAATGGCAAAAGCAAGAATAATAAGTTTCTGAAAAAGAAGGAAAAGAAGATTGAAGATTAATACTTTTTTTGTCAACAGTATGAAAGTGGAATTAAATTAGCAGTATTATGTTCTAGAAATTTAAGATCAAGCGGATTTGAATATCCCAATTGTTGGCAGAGCAAAATTCCTTTCTTTCCCTGGAACTTTTAGTACAGCATGCATTGCCGGAAATGCGCTCAAACTCATCACCTAGAGGGCAGACAATGGGTAATCGGTAATCTGTCGTGGGGAAGAAAACTCCCGAGGAAGAAGTGCGGGCACGGTCTTGGTGAGCTACTTTTCGCTCTCCAAAAATACAATAGCCAAAAGGTTGCCTGGTGGGTACTCTATATTTATACCACTGGACAATTCTTATTAGGTCAAGTGTAGGATCGGGATGGACGTCGTCAACTCTTTTCTTTTAATTAGTTTTATTTTACTAAAAACTTTTTCAGGTGAGTCTAATGATAGTCAGGAGCAAAAATATCGACTGATGTCATTTCTGTCGCGATGCGTCGAATAAAATAGTAGATCCTCGTCAGAGAATGTCACTGCAACTACTACCAAACCTTCAATGGGCAGATAAGAGGCGAACACCACGTTGCTTCCTGGCACTATCAGTGTTAGCTCTGTGGTCTCTGGACTAACGCGAATTTACATCACCTTCAAAAGCAAGATACAATTTAAGCGCGCCAGTTGAAATTGGCACGTTTTGACGAGCAGTACTCTTGTGAAAATACCAGAAATAAACTAATGAAGTTTAAGATAAAGTCAGCGAAAATCACATTTGGCGATACATAGAGCTGAGCTGAGCATAATCCATCCTAGCGGACCCTGTCGACAAAACTTATTGCAACAGATAAGTTGGAATTGCTACCGGAAGAGGATATCGATTAATATGTTCCTGCTGTGTGAGCTGCTCTGCTCGCATAATGCTTTGCTGGAAAATTACAATAATTGTCATTGAATTAGGTAACCTAAAAAAGTCGGAAGAATTGGTTATTGATTTCATTAATAATACTTTACTTCTTAAAACAAGAATAATGTATTTTTGAAGAAAACCCAGAGAGAGATCTCATTATTTTTGCTCTATTTTTTTCAGAACAGGGCTGTATGTCTCACTAAATATTGCATTAACTGTTCCATTAAAGTATTTTGGAGCGTCATGCCTGGACAAATTTGGTTTGAATATAAATCTATTTAATGGCTCTGCCATTTTTAGACCCATTACTAACGCTCGTATCTCTTTTCGAACAAAAAACTGTACATCACTCCGAAAGAATTCCGTTTCGCAGTACATATCTCCATTAAAAAAAGCATTTTTCATAGTACGAGTATTAGTTATTTTTTGAAAGAGTTTTTCATTAAAATAAAGACACTCCTGGTACTAAGTGTACCTATCGTACACCTCCCGACGAAATTGTATCGTCTGACAAAAGCCATGTAAATCAAAATTTCCAACTTTGTAAAAAATTAAAAAAATTTAACAAAGTTGCAAAACGAAAATTTTCTAGTTTGAAGTGTTCACCAAATACCGTTGATTTTTGAATGTATTTTTTTGCTGACGGTGGCACGCATTTTCTTCCATGCAAAGTTACTATGTTCGACTGCATGGAAGAAAATAATAACACCCTCGCCACCTCGCACTCATTGTACTAGAATTAAATGGGCTACAAAAAGCGTACTTGGATTATTTCTGAAAGGTGTGAATAAAAAGTTTGTTGTTGTTGTGACAATTTTTTAAATTTCTTTACAAAGTCTAAAATGTGGATTTATATGGTGTTTAAGTATTGTATAATAAACTAGACTTTTATAAAAAATTTATAAATATTCAACAAACAAAAGAAAATAAATCAAAACTGGTCAAAATGTCGTGTCCCCATAAATATGAATTTTTGTAACGTGTTTCCATGAACAATTCCCTATTAGCCTATATCGTTTTGTATCTACGACTAAGTTTACACTACTTCTGTGCATTAAAAAAATTATATAGCAAAAAAAGAATATTTTCGTAGTTTGGAAAAAACAGCGGTAGCCATTTTTGGAGTCCAAAAAAAGTATAATCTGCGCGTAAAAGTATAGATACGAGCGTTACCCATTATTCGTTCCGTCCACTGAATGTCTAGCACGACTGCCTGTGAATTAGTGGGGGACTATACAATGAATATGAGCATACATGCTTTTTTATAGCATACATATATAATCAGAGTGTACTGGCAAGTGACAAGCAGACTGGACATCTTTCCGTAGTTGCATATATAAGTAGGATTTATGTCTCAGATAGGTTGATGCCACGACGCGTAGTCTAATGAGCACTTTAATTACTTAAATTAAATCCCCAATAAGAAAATCTATAGCAATAAACAAAGAGGACTTCTCTTCTATATCAGTGCCAGATGTGGTCAAAATCGTTTATGACCAGGATTCCTTTCGATCGTAACTAGTTAAGGCACCTTGACTAGTTACCATCCAGTGGCGATATGGTTGCTCATTAAATTATTTGGCTGAAGGTTTAGTAAGGTATCTTCGCTCATTAATTAATAAACAACGAATTTTATTATTTTCGGACCAGTTTCGTTGGCGTATACTTCTCATGCATGCCTAACAAATTTTGAGTAGTTGGGATTTCGGCATTAAAGCACGCGAACTGGGCATCAGAACAAACAGTAAAAGGTAAGACTTTATTTATTTCGGGATATACCATGATCACAATTAACTTCAAGTCGTAAATTCAGTAATTGGCATACGAAATTGCTGACTTAAGACCGCGGCAAAGAAAACCTGTTTAGTTCCATTTTTGATGATTATAGAAATTGTCCTTTTTTCTGTACTTAGCGGCACTTTTAGAAAGTTGAATTAATTTGAAGCAGTGGTTTTGAGAAATTACCACATCAACAATTAACATAATTAAAAGACATTGTATATCTTTGACATTCCTTTAAAACAAATGCAAAAACATCTGTATGCACATTTGCATGTACATATGTATGCAGGAGCGCTCGTTGGTTAAGACGCTAGTAAGTGAAAAAAATGTCGAAAGTGAAAAAGAATCGTTTTGATAGAAAAGAGTTTAGTAAAAGTTAACCGACAAGTTTCATGCTAAGCTATCACTGCCTCTCGAGTGGGATAGATTATTCAAGAAGATTATTCCAGAATCATGTAAGTGTGCACGTCGAATTTTAAATTTGTGGTGTGTGATTAAATTCCATTCACGTTTGAAACTCTTCAACTATAAAACACTCTTCAAGGACATAACTATTTAATTGTGTTTTTTTTTGATTATGTGCATACATAAGAAAATAAATCGTTCACTAAACACCTCAGTAGCATTCTGCATACATGCATACATACATATGTATCTCACTTGCATTGATATTAATTTTTTGATTATGCATATGCATTAACATATTTATTTATGTATCTAATCAATTATTTATAGCACAAATCACTTCCGTTCTGTTCACACCAAATCATCTGCACGAAAAACCTACCATTTTTCTGGTATTTATTTTTTATTTTACTGCTGCAGCGCTGAACCGAATTGGCTAATACTCTGATATTCAAAGTAATTTGGTTTTATAGAGCGACAAGCTAACACACTCGAGCAGATCGAAACACAAATGATGATGAGCTTCAGATTTGCTTTGTTATTTATACAATGTATTATGTGGACCAGACGCTGATGGCCGGCAGTGGCATGCGACCGTCACAAAAATGAAGAACACAAGAAAAAGAGGCAAATTCCAAGAGCAGCAACAACAAACAAACATAAAAGCAAAAGTACCTACGCTGAAGACCATCTCATATCACGCGTAAACTAATTCACAACCAAAATAAAAAACCTAGCAAAACATTAATTTATACGAGTAGCTTAACCAACAGCAGCAGCTTCAGTGGTAGTAGGCTGCTGAAGAAGCAGACATAATAGCGGCAGGCGGTCAATGTAGTGCCGGCAAAAAAAGCTTAAAGCGAAGCATTTATAAAAATAACAAAATAGTGCTTACATAGATAAATGCTTTTTAACCATAATTATCGCCACTCGAAGTGATAACAAATAGCCAGTTGCGTTGATCCAGCTGGTCTTTGATAAGCACTACGTGGGTATCAGCAGCCACAAGGAAATCTGCATACCTCTACAATTGATTAAGAAAAGATATTCTGGTGTAAAATTTACCTCTGATCGCTGTAGGCGTGTTGTGTCATTAAGATTCACTGCGACTTTTATATATACGTATGTATACAAATATCTATTCTGCTTATCGTTTCGGGCGACTACTTATTTTAATCCAGACCCTAAATAATGATTAATAATCATAATAATTATTAATTAAAACACGTTTTAATTGGGTAACCGTTTAATGATTAAATACCCTTATTTGCACCTTTTTAATGATTAATAATAAATTAATTAAAAAAACAAAATTAATTAATTAATTTTAATTACATGATTATATTTTTATTATACCTTTCATGAGCATGAAATGGTATATTAACTTTGGTCCGAGCCTAAAAAATTGTAAGTACCAGAAGGAGCAGAGATAGACCCATCAATAAGTATACCGATATGATCAGGTTGACGAGTTGAGTTCATT
>JAPVRG010117115.1:15000-16904 GCA_029783565.1 Rhagoletis cerasi | reverse complement strand
CATAACTAATAGATTGAGCGGCAGCTCGTAGACCACCTGAAAAAGAATATTTATTATTTGAGCTATATCCTGCCATAAGAAGACCAATAGGAGCAATACTTGAAATGGCAATCCATAAAAAAACACCAATACTAAGATCCGCTAAAACAAAGCGATATCCCAAAGGAATAACTAAAAAACTTAATAAAATTGATATGACTGCTATAGACGGTCCAATGCTAAATAAGGGAATATCCCCTCGGGATGGCAAGATATCCTCTTTAAAAAGTAGCTTAGTTCCATCTGCTATAGCTTGAAGCAGTCCCAGGGGGCCAGCATATTCAGGACCAATACGTTGTTGTATCGATGCGGATATTTCTCTTTCTAACCACACAATTACGAGTACTTCTATTGTGATTCCCAGTAAGAGGGTCAAAATGGGTAGAATCCATATCAGTCCATAGACTTCTTTTAATAATTCCAAGTTCGAAAAAGAATTGATAGCTTCTACCTGTACCCTGTCTATTATCATTTCAACGATCAACTTCTCCCATAATGATATCTATACTACCTAATATCGTCATGATATCAGCCAATTTCATTTTTTTGACTAGCTGAGGAAGAATTTGCAAATTAATAAAACCGGGTGGACGAATTTTCCATCTCCAGGGGAAAAGACTATCATCTCCTACCAGATAAATTCCTAATTCACCTTTTGGGGCTTCCACTCTTGCATAAAGCTCTTGTTTTGACAATTCAAAATTGGGTGAAGGTTTTTTACCAAGAAATCGATATTCAAAATCATTCCATTCGGAATTCTTTGCTTTCTTAAAGCGTCGGACTTCTAAATTCTCATAAGGGCCCCCAGGAATTTTTTCTACAGCCTGTTGAATAATTTTGATTGATTCCCTCATTTCACCGATTCGTACTAAATAGCGTGCTAATGAATCCCCCTCTTTTTGCCATTGGACTTTCCAATCGAATTGATTGTAAGACTCGTAAAGATCAACTTTACGAAGATCCCATTGTATTCCAGAAGCTCGTAACATGGGGCCCGATAAGCCCCAATTTACAGCTTCTTCTCCGCTAATAAAACCAACTCCCTCAACTCGTTCCAAAAAAATGGGATTCTGTGTAATAAGTTGTTGATATTCAATAACTCCTCGTAAAAAATAATCACAGAAATCTAAACATTTATCGATCCATCCATAAGGCAGATCGGCAGCAACTCCTCCGATGCGAAAGTAATTATGCATCATTCGCATACCTGTAGCAGCTTCAAATAGATCATATATTAATTCTCTCTCTCTAAAAATATAAAAAAAAGGAGTCTGCGCACCGAGATCTGCCATAAAAGGTCCAAGCCATAACAAGTGAGAAGCTATACGGCTCAATTCTAACATAATTACCCTAATATAGCTGGCTCTTTGGGGTATTTGAATATTCTCCAAGAATTCTGGTGCATTTACCGTTATTGCTTCTGTAAACATAGTAGCTAAATAATCCCAACGTGTTACATAAGGTAAGTATTGTATAATAGTTCGGTTTTCCGCGATTTTTTCCATTCCTCTGTGTAAATAGCCTAATATGGGTTCACAATCAATAACATCTTCACCATCGAGAGTAACGATCAGTCGAAGAACACCATGCATTGATGGGTGCTGAGGGCCCATATTGACTATCATGAGATCTTTTCTTGTAAGCGGTAGACTCATATCCTTTCTTCCTTAATTCATTATTCCATGAAAATGGATTATTCCATGAATTCCTCAAAACGAGGCTCATCAAAATGCAAAATCTAAGACTACTATAAGACTACTAATAAAATAAGAAAAAAAATTCGAACGATGAAATTACCGCTCCCTAATATCCAACTGACTGATTAATTTCTTATAACGTACTCTATTTTTCTTTGCCAAATAAGC
>JAPVRG010117110.1:0-10108 GCA_029783565.1 Rhagoletis cerasi | reverse complement strand
CAGTTTTTAAACAATTTTTACTCTGGATTAATGCAAAATTAATGCAATTAGCAAAAGCTTAAGTGCCAAATGTTATTACTATTTTTACATTAATATTACTCTTTATGCCAGTATTTAGAAAGCTTTTTGCATAAAAAATTTCAAGAAAATTTTTATATCAGTGTTACTTCAAAGTTCGCTGAAATGGTTGGTTTTTTCCGACGACTTGCTAAACTGTATTAGGCCTTAAGTTATTACATCCGCAACATTTTTTTAAAAGAGATATTTTGATAAAAAAAAATAAAATCTGAAAGACTCGAAAGCTGCTGAAACTTTCGATATCGTGGGCTTTTTACTGTATTTGACTGTGTCTGCCTCGTGCCTAATTCTCTGTAACTTCCTAACTAAATATTTTTCTAGAAATCTACTACCATATCAGACCCTTAGCTTTTGGTCAGCCTATACCTGCAATGGCACCATTTGACGGTTTTATTACTACAACTCCAACAATTTTCTATGCGACTACACAAGCCGGTCCAATAGCAGCAAATATAAGTCCAAATATACGTAAAGAATTTGCTGAGTCATGGATTTTCGATAACAACGACATGTAAATAATGAACTGTGTTAAACTTCTATATTCAATTGGGGGTTTTCACGGGAGCAAGATTAAAAAGCTAAAAGAGTAAAGAGTAAAACGAAATTTCAACTCTGAGATCAAAATGAAGTTTATTCAATTTTCGTAATTTGTTACCTGCTATTTTTGGTAGAATTAATTTCTGCGCTGTCAGCCATCAGCCGTCTTTCAAAAAGTTTTTTGTATTTATTTATTGATTTGAGACACTTTTTCTGCTATTTCAGATTTAAAGCTTTTACAAACACGAATTTTTGAACTCAACTTACATATGGATACTCTTTCAGACAAGAAGTAATATATTCCGTTAAAAAATGCCCAACTAGCGCCTTGCCTTGGAAAGTAATTTTTCCTTAATCTTTACGCTCTTAGTTTCTTAATCTGTTTCTCGTAGAATACTTTACTGTTTATTTCGTGACTAAACTCACTCTAACAATCTTATTCTTACGTGATGACAAAAAAGCTACCGCAAAAGCTACCTTGTAAGTTTATCAAAAGTGCACAAAAAATTTAGTAATGCAGTTTATTTGGCATATTTGTTGGCATCCCAGCTATGACAATAGTTACATATTCCGAGGGCTTTGGTCATTGCGTGAGAATAGGGGCTTAAAGTAATTTGCACAAGCACACATAAAGCAATTGGTGTTAAACATTATAAACGGCCCAAAACTATGCTACTCCAAAACACATAATTATAATAGCAACATAATAGAATACTGGTTTTAAAGGCTTTAGATATTTAGTTGCACAGAATCAATTAGGGGATTCACAAGATGTCGTAAGCGTCGTAAAGTCTTAAAGTTGTAAAAGTTTTCAATGTAAAATAACGCTTAAAATGATTTTGGGGGATTCTTTGCGTATAATAAGAGCTAATTATATATTTTCTATCAGTTTACAAGAATTATAGCGTAGTTACAAATCTTCTAAAAGCATTTTAACCGTTATTTTTCATTTAAAATTTCTAAGAATTTAAGACTTTACGACGCTTACGACATCTTGTGAATACCCTAAATATGATCAGATTTCTTGGTTACTGAAAGGTCGGTAGGGCTATGATTTAACTCATTAGGAGCCGAAGCAAATAAATTATGGCAGATTCTCTTTTATGAGTCGCTATTTGTAAAGTTTGCAGAGGTGCAGAAAACGATATTACCATGCGTCTCAAACCACTAAGCTACGACGACCTATAACAATCTTAAGAAATTTTTGAAATATAAAATATATGACTCAATGTGTTTAAAAAAGATACGCATCTTCTTATCTGTCATTTTCTATAACCGACTAGGCGTTCAACTCTTTAAGAAGTTTACTGGGAAATTCGGTTTATATTGCACTACAACCATTTCTTGGTTTGCGGTTAGACCAAAAAATGTTTCCCATTTCATCTCTTTCTTTTCAAAGTAAGGCCAGTAGTCCACCGCGAGTATAGACACGTCCTTCTGCACTGGGTCCTTTAATTGTGCTCATGACGGCCCTAACTTTTCGACCATGGTGCCGTCCAAGACATCGCAGGAGTTGAATTCTGATGCGCTTCAATAAGTCCACTTTCACATAAAAAGATGATCATGAGGAGAGATTTGCAGAGCGTAATTTCCGTTCGTCGAGAGAGGGCTCTGCTTTTTCAATTGCCTACCCAGCCCAACGTACCAATTGCTGGCAAGAGTTATTTTTCGCTTGATCTCTGGGCTGACATTATTGGTGGTGTTAATGCTGAATCCTAGTTAGACAAAGATTTTCAATACCTAAACATTTGTACTTCGAACATTGACATATTACAGCATCAGACGGCGCGGAGAGGCCCTTCCTAAATTTGAGGGAGCTGACGGATGGTTCAACGTCCTTCCTATATAGCCGTATTTAAATTGAGGGTACTAAACAACTTAGACATAACGTCGTAGATGCTTTTCCGGGATTTTACGAACTTTGAAAATCTGGTCAAAGCTGGACCAGAGCAGGTTTGAAGCTACACTGCTAAGGCACAATGACCTTGAGTGGCAGATGGAACTGCAGTACTCACTAATATCCAGGTAATGAAAAGAGTTGCTTGTTTAAGCAAGATTGAGAATCGATTGCGAATCTTCTCAGCTGTCCGTTGTGACTGCAGCTTTCCAGCGTCGAACTTTTATTGCGCTACCTCACGCACGTTCTTTATTGGACAGAGGCGCAGGCTAACCTTGGCCACCTTGGCAAGGTAGTATTCCGAGCCAATGTGGCTCCTCAGTTAGAACGTAGTCAAGAAAGCTCGAGATTTATTTATCTTCCATCTATCACAAAGTGTTTAATTTGGGGGTTCGTCCTTTGATCGGTATACACGCAAGTAGCTTTATGGATGTTTCTACTAACTATCATTTATGTGCTGCGATGAAGTCGTTAAGCCTTGATCTGTAGTCAGCACACTTGCTCAGTGTCCAAAAACTCTACTTACCGCCGTATTCTTACGCCAATGACGAAACTCATAGCAAATCAAGAGACTAAACTACTGCGTGTGTGCCCCAAAAACTTGGCTTTAAACGTCCTTATAATGCAATTTTTTTATGTTAATCTTATGGCCTTTTGAGTATGTGACAACGACGAAAAGATGCTTATATTCGGCGTCAAAGTTTGAGGCACAGTAGTTAAATCAATTGGTACGCGATGAGTTTTGTCATTGTGTGGAATAGAAGACAAGTCACGCGCATAGCAAATGAAGTTTTTACCAGAGGTTGCCAGTTAGGACTATGCATACGCAAGTAGACTGCGCGCACCTGAGAGCAAATACCTTCTTTGCCACTGTACGGCATTAGCTAAACGGAGAGCAAAATATCTTGGCCGTTTTTCTTGACCTAAATAACCTCAAATCAATAGTGCTTCTGTCTTATCTATATATTTTTTTTTTTACTGAGGACCAAGTGGTATATAGGGCAATGCCAAAACTGCAACATCTTACTGTTATCATAAAGAACCCTAAGTTTGAGAGTAGGTACATCCAGCGATAGAAGCCTTACCTATTCTAACTTGGTTTCTTAAAAATCGTCACCGAAAAGTGTGACACTTGCGATCCAACGAAAGTGCATCGCTCTTTTTCCACCTACATACATTAATATCGAGAGTGAACTATCGATATGGGCTAGGAAGTATTATGGGATTAAGACTAAGTAGAGGCAAGGAAAAAAGAGACTAAGGCTATGAATAGGACTAGAACTAAGGCTACGACCAAGACTAAGCCTATGGCTAGCGATAAGACAAACACTAGCAGCCTTATTATGTATCACGAACGATAGGCAACACGAACGATTCGTCTGCAGAAGAAAGCTTCAAAGAGTAGTCTGGCGGCATCGTTTTAGCCGGTTTAAACGTAACCGAGAAGATTGTAACGTAATAGATCAAAAGCAAGACGAAGACGATGGATAGAGTAATAAAATTACAATCAGAGACATTGCCGTTTGCAGACGAATCGTACGTGATACATAGTAAGGCCGTAAGACTATGCATATGCCTAAGATTAAGACTGAAACTAAGACTAAGCTTATGGCTAGAACTACGTCTAATACTAAGACTAAGACTAAGGCGAATACACAGACAAAGACGAAAACGAGGACGAGGACGAATACGGAAATGAAGACGAATACAAACGAAGATGAATACGAAGACAAAGACGAATACGAGAGCGAATACGGAGATGAATACGAAGACGAATACAAAGTCGAGTAGGTACGATTAACATGGCAATTTTGGCAACTGTCTTTCAACTTACCACAGTCTTTGGCAACTATCTCGAAAGCTCTTTTCTCTCTTTCGAAAGACTATTTTAAAGATCTGCTAGCGAGGAGGTCTTAGCGTTATTCTGTTCGTCTTTTAGCAGTAAACTTCCTAAAAATTTAATTAAATTAAAAAAGTATTCTTCTTTTTAACAAAATAAAAGCTAAAATTTAAAAGAAAATTGGATTAAAAAAATTTAATTCAAGAAATAGAAACATTATTAAAACAAGTTTCTAAAAATTTAATAAAACCTAAAAATTAAAAGAAATTAAAAAAAATTAAATAAATTAAAAAATAAAATAAGACTAAAAATTAAATGAAATTTAAAACAGATATTTTTCTAAAAAAAGTCAAAAATTTAAAATAAGATAATTTAAAAAATGGTTTCATTAAACTAAAAAAAGAAAATTAAGTTTCTAAAAATTCAACTAAATTAAAAAAATTTTATCGAGAAAACAGTGTTTTTCTTAAATAAATCATAACTCGAAAACAACAAATTTTAGTTACTAGACATTCAGTCTTAATGAAGTTTAGAGTGTATATTTAATAATAAAAAAAGTTTAAAAAAAAATTAAAGTTCCCTTTTTTGAGATATTGAATTTTAAAAATTTTTTTCACTTTTAGTTTATTGTTGAATAATAAAAAACAACAACTTCTTTAGAATATTTATAAACTTAATTTTGTAGTCGAAACTGTTACACACATTTTAAAGTAAAATTTGTCGAAATCGGTCAATTTTCGGGCAAGTTATAGAAAATTGGAAAAAAAGTTTCCTCAAAGAACCGAAAAAATCGATTTTCACCCACAAAACGAATTTGCTGATAAAACTCGGAAAAAAATTTTTTCCCAAGAAAAAAAATACGTGTCTCATTATTTTCGCCAAGAATCAACATATTTAAGTTTCGTTGAATTATAAAATCATGTCCCGAGTGGACCGGCTGTCTTGAAATGGAAAGCATCTGAAATAAGTTTCTAAGAAATAAATGAAATTGCAAATAAAAATTCTTTTTAAAACAATAAAATCTTGAAATTAAAACATAATTACATTATAAAAAGAAAAAATTTAATAAAAAAATAGACTAAAAAAGAATAAATATTAAACTAAAAAAAGAAACAAAATTTCTCTGCATGACGACTCGAGCCCAGCATCCTTTGGATGACACGCCAGTGCTTTGTTCACTCAGCCATGATATACATCTCCTTTTGGAACATTATCAAGTGCTTTCTGTTAAAAGAGCATTACACCACGAGTGGTGAATGAGAGAGCTTTTTTTCTAAGACTTTTGTACTAGAATAACAAAATTCTTTCGAACTATCTTGCTTACTGTCTTTCAATTGTCTTATAAAAGATTTTCAACTATCTTAGCCAGAATTGTCGTGCAAAGCTAATGTAAAGAATAACACAGCATGAAACGAACTAAAAATTATACGAAGGAATCATCGTTTCCGTAGTGTGGCCCAGGCGTACTACGTTCATTTTTTTCAAAGTTTTCGAAAACCATATCTATAGTGGGGACTATGACTATGCTGATATAGAAGTTATTATGGCACAATAATAATAAAGTGAAAAAATCTAAGCTTAAGAATGTTTCTATTTGAAAATTCAGAATTTACTTAAGTAGTTGTATTTTTCTTTTCTTTTAATTCTTTCTGGCACATTTATCGTTCAAAATCATTGCGTCACTTTTACAAATCTGTATGTATGTATATACACATTACTAACATGAAGTTAATCCGCACGCAAACATTCATGAGATTCAGAAGAAAGGACATAATCCATTTTACGCCGACATGACTGGCGGTCCGATTAGGAAGCACGTAGAGGATTCGTTAGGCGAAGCATCAGCATACGCGGGCAATGAGGTTATCGAGTTGCGTAGAAATTTTCTTGACGTCTGGATTTTATGCAATCATGAGCTTTCAAAGTAAAGAAGTCTCATACACAAAAAGTTGATTTCGAGAGTATTTTGCTATTGACCAATGCATTGAAAGTAGTATACGTGTAGAAGTGTTGAAAAGCTTTGTGCATAGTGACATTTAGCCTCTTTTTAGTAGAATTAATAGGTTTAATTAGCTTTTTTACTGTATATATGCACCGGTTATTGTGTAAAGAGAATGATTATTTTGTTGGTTTTGCTTGCTATTAGCTTTTGTTCTTACGAAGTTGAGCTTTCACTAAAATTTGTGAGCTTTGATTATACTTTTGAGCTTTTGTTAATGTTGAGCTTACTTTGCTATTGTAAATACTTCGTTACTGTTGAATTGAATTAAGTTGATTTGATCGATTGCTCATGTTAGTAGTTAGTTAAAAAAAATGTTTTTAATTCACTTTTTTTTTACACCACTCCTAACAGAAATTTCGGTTACTTTCACCCCTAACAACACCTGTACATACTCGATCCACACTTACTAACTATGCACTGAACTTATATGCATGTTTCCTTTAATTTACTAAATTTTGACAAACCCAAATACCTAATTTTGCTTGTCGCTTGATGCTTGTCGCACTTTGTATTTTCGCTTTTTTTGTTGCCTTCGTCTAAAACCCACATGCACGTATAAGTTTTAACCGGTACTAATTTATTTATTTATTTTTACTTCTTTCAAACTCTTAAACCCCACCTCGCCCTTCAGCACTGATGGTGATGGTTTCTCGCTGACCAAGAAGATACCTGATACGATTACCTCTTGGGTTGTTACTGGCTTTTCGTTGAATCCCAAGAGTGGTTTTGCGCTCACGTTGGATCCAACGAAAATACAAGTTTTCCAACCATTCTTCGTTTCGACCAATTTGCCATATTCGGTAAAGCGCGGTAAGTAACATCGCCAGTGTGTTCAAATCTCTTAGTACATTTTAAATTTTTAATCACTTCTGAATTGCATATTAAGGTGAGGTAATTGCTATACCTGTCATCATTTTCAACTACATGGATAAGGCTTTGGACGCAGAGGTAGTTATGGACAATACAGATAAAGAGTACGACTTTGTCGAGGCCACCAATGAGATTGAGGATAATCCTTTGGATGAAATAAAACGCACTAAACGTGTAACGATTCCATCCAGTACTGGCAAGAGTGTCTCGTTTATGATACGACCGAAGAAGGTTGGTCAGCTCACTTTGAAAATAACAGCCACTACACCACTAGCAGGCGATGCCATTCACCAAACGCTCAAAGTTGAACCCGAAGGCGTGACGCAATATGAAAATCGTGCCGTATTCATTAATCTGAAAGATAAACCTGAACATAGCGAAATATTGAATATTGATCTGCCAGCCGCAGCTGTACCTGATTCCGAGTACATTGAATTCTCCGTTGTGGGTGATTTGCTAGGTCCAACTGTCAAAAATCTTGACAAGTTGGTGCGTATGCCCTATGGCTGTGGTGAGCAAAATATGGTGAACTTTGTGCCAAACATATTAGTTTTGCGTTACCTGGAAGCTATCGGACAGGATATGCCGACGATTAAAGAAAAGGCTAAGAAATTCCTCGATATTGGTTATCAACGTGAATTAACTTATAAACATGATGACGGTTCATACAGCGCTTTCGGTAAATCTGACAAATCCGGCAGCACTTGGTTGACTGCATATGTGGTGCGTTCATTTCATCAGGCCGCTAAGTACACGGATATTGATCCTAAAATCATTGTTGCGGGATTGGACTTTTTGGCATCGAAACAAGCGCGAGATGGTTGTTTCCCAGAGCATGGTAAACTGTTTGACTCCGCGCATCAGAACGAGTTGGGATTGGCGGCTTTCGTACTGTTGGCGTTTCTGGAAAATGAGGTAAGTCACAACGTATCCCAATTCAAATATTATTTTTTCTGCTAGCATAGACGAAAATGCACCAAAATGTGTGCCTGGTTAATGTTGAACTCGGGGGTTTCTCGAAATATAATATCCAAAAAAAATATCACTTCTTAGGGCCGTTTTATAGACTACCTGTTAAATCTAACTTCCCTTTAAAACATCGACTGCTTTATCGGTCACATGCACTTAACAGGGAGTGGATAACGTCGATAACGATGCTTACTGGGAAGATAAATTTAAAAGGCAGTGGAGAAAATGGCCCTTAGGTCCGTTTGTTCAATGTCTGGTTAACACTAATCGGTGGTGGAGCATCCGATTAAGCACATATACTACTTTATCGACACATGTTACTTGCAGGGAGTCGATAATGTCGATAAGGATGTTTAACTGGCAGGTAGTGACAACCAGACATTGAACAACTGGCCCTTAGAGTGTCAACCTGGTTCTGTCGAATGGGGTCGTGTTTGCTTCAAATAAATGGCGAATTGATTCAACAAATCGGCTTTATATGTCTGTGGTCATTTACACTCTTTCCGAAAATCATTGTGATTGAAACATATATTGGGTCACAGTGAAAGTGAGCTACACTAATGGTGATTTCGTTTGTCCTAAAAAATGTTGTTATACCAAGGTGCAAAATATGTTTGATGTTTTTGCCTACTTACCCTTGTCTAGCTCACGCATTTCATAGTACTTTCGTTTTAAGCAACCATCTGATTTTGAGGGCAACAATCTCCACTTTCAAAGCTACAAAGGGCAGAGAATTAGCCTTTTTTGCCTTGCCAGAGTGCGAAATTTTAAGAAACGAACCCAAAATTTTCTCACCGGTTTGCCTTTATTTTACAAACGAGCACGGCAAGGGAAAGGGGCAATCGAAAGGCGACATTTTTTGGTAAAATGAAATCACCATAAGTTGTGTGCAGAGCTATTAAGAAAAAATATGTTAAACTAAGACAGATCTAAAAAATTGTTATATGGTTTTATTGTTGGTATATTAGTACATATTCAATAGTTCAGAAGTTATTTGAAATATGTATTATATTTTTTAAGTATGTCATCTTTATTTTAACATTAAGCAGGCGTATGAGTTTACTATTTTATTGATATTCAAACGTTTATCAAATTACACTTCAAGGCAAAATTGATATGTCCATCGCAACCGACTGTTTGTAACTCCCCTTTCAAAAAACCGCGTCTTCAGGGTTTCGGCCCTCCCACTCAGCAGAGTTGTATTCTTGCAGTATTTGTGATGGTTAGCAGAGTTGCATTCTTAAAAATAGTTTTGGGTATACGTGACAAGTACAATACCAATAACGAAAATTAAAAAATTTCACAAATAGACATCACAGTGAAAGTGAGCCAGTTAACCAAATATAACTTAAAAGTAAAATTAATATTTTGTTGGGCCATCTTTTGAAGAAATTACTGCCTGAAGACGTCTGGGCACCGATCCCAACAAGTTACATGTAAATGTGGAAGGAATTGTACGCCACTCCGCTTGTAAAACATCTAAAAGTTCCTTTTTAGACAAAGTCCTCTGTTAGCGCGCGTTTTGGTCAAAGTGGGCCACAAATTCCCAATAATATTTAAGTCTAGAGACTGTGGTACCTTTAATACATAGGGACAGTTATAAATATAATAACCATTCCCGCGCAACGTGAGATTTATGTTTGGGATCATTGTTCTGGTAAAAGTAAAATTCTCCTTCACTCCCGAATTTTTCAACACTCGTATTAACATTTTACTTTAAATTGTCTTTATATGAAAATTTGTTCATAATACCAAGAACGTACTGCAGGTTTTCAGTGCCACCACCCGCCGTGCAGCCCCAAACCATGACGGACCCGCCATCGTGCTTAGTACTGTAAGTAAGATTTGGCGGCTGAAGCTCGGAATTCTTTTGCCGCCATACCATATGTTTTTCGTCTTATATGGTGTTCATGCT
>JAPVRG010117107.1:0-14748 GCA_029783565.1 Rhagoletis cerasi | reverse complement strand
AACTTCGTTTATTTGGAAACCAGCATTAACACCAATAATAATGTCAGCCTTGAAATCCAACGGAGAATCACTCTTGCCAGCAAGTGTTGCTTTGGACTGAGTAGGCAATTCAGAAGAAAAGTCCTCTCTCGTCGAACGAAAACCACGCTCTATAAGTCACTCATCATGCCCGTGCTGATATATGGCGCAGAAGCATGGACAATGACAACATCCGATGAGGCGGCCCTTGGAGTATTCGAGAGAAAGATTCTACGGAAGATTTACGGGCCTTTACGAGTTGGCAACGGCGAGTATCGCAGACGATTTAACGCAGCGAATTAAGATAAAGCAGCTCCGCTGGCTTGGTCATGTCGTTCGAATGGATACAGACGCTCCAGCACTGAAAGTAGTCGACTCGAAACTCGTTGGTGGTAGCAGGGGAAGAGGGAGGCCTCCTCTGCGTTGGAAAGACCAGGTGGAGAAGGACTTGGCTTCACTTGGCATTTCCAATTGGCGTCAGTTGGCACAGAAGAGAAATGACTGGCGTGCTTTGTTGGACTCGGCCAAAATCGCTTAGGCGGTTACAGCGCCAATAAAGAAGAAGAAGGTCGCCATTGTTATTCCAACAGGAGTTCGTCCTAGCCTTAAGACCTTGCATAACTCGCCTAACTCTCTGGTAGAATTTTCGGGCGTTTTTCCTGTCGGCCAGCATTTCAAGCTCTTCGCACTCACGTATTTCGGCCCCTCTCTTCTTGTTGCGGCAAATACGTATCGCTTCCCTATTCACCTCCCTATAATGGTCCCACATAGTTCGCGTTGCGCCCGATTGCAGCGTGGCGCTGTAGGCGGCATCTTTTTTCTCTGCAGCCTAGTGACATTCCTCCATCGTACCAGTTGTTCTTTCTTAATGAGCGGGAAATGTGGTTCTACTGCTGGCATATGTCGGTTTGTTGAAGAACGCTCTCTAAGAGCAGGTGTGAGAGTCGAGTGGCGAATAGATTAGCCGTCTGTTTTGATTGCAGCTTTTCGACGTTGAGCTTTCCACGTGTTCTCGTTTTTCGATCTGTTGACAGCCATGTAGACTGATGGATCTTTTTACAAGGAACCTAGTACTGCATACTTCCATATCTCGGGCCCCGGCGAAGTCGATCATCCTCAGTCCATTATCGGACGTTTCGTCGTGGAGGCTGATAGTGCCACCAAAGATACCTTCCTTGCCCATCCGGGCATTGAAATTTCCACGCACTATTTTGATGCCGTGACGGGGGCAGCGATCGTATGTCCGCTCCAAGCGCTAATAGAAGAGATCCTTGGGTGGCTCATCCTTCTCTTCCGCCGAGTCGTGGGCGCAGATGAGCGAAATGTTGAAGAATCTCGCTTTGATACTACAACATAAAAACCTAAATACTTTTGTACTTAGTATTTAGTAAAAACATTTTTTCACATAACTGTTTCATTATATATTTTTCCTTTTCCATAATAAACATTAGTGACTGACTTTCCAACAAAAACTATTTCATAAATGACTTGGGTTTAGTATCCAATAGATATCCATCCGCCATATTGGATCCGCCATTTTCAATTTTGGATTTCAGTTCTGTAATCAGCGATTCTTTGGATATGAAATTCCATAAAAATCAGAAAATTTTTTGAAAATCTATCCGTCATATTGGACCTGCCATTTTTAGTTTTTAAATACCGACTTCAGATTCGCAATCTGAAACCCCAAAAACCCTTGAATACGAAGTTTATTAAAGTTTGAAAAACCATAAGGCAATATTCTATTGACCGATTTAGCATAGGGGTTATTGAGGCTTGTTTTTCCCGATAGAAACCGTAAATGACTTGAGCTATAAAAACGGCAACATACGGGTACTTTCTTTTGTCTCTCCTTTCCGAAAATGCTTAATTTTTTCATGGGTGCAAAAAATAGTTTAATTTTGTCGGACGCTAATCGAGCAATTTGTCAAGCTTTCTCGATTAAGGCCCTAATTGGGCTCGATTTACCATACAAAATTTCAATTCTTAATTACTCGATTAGAGCCTAATTGAGTGCTCATTGAATAAAATTTTTCATGCAACCCTGATGGGTATGTTAAATTTTGATTTTGAGGTATGTTTATTGAACAAATAGCAATCAGCTGTTTGTTTCTGGTCCTATGATACAACTGATAGCCCATCAGGGATGGAAAATTAAACTTTCAACTTATACCTAATTTGCGGAAACATTTTACCTAAACGTAGATAAATGTACCGAAAATGTAAATGAGTGTTTTTATATGCATACATTTTTAATATTTTGTAGGAGGACACCTCTCCCTTCGATACCATATCAACTTTTGCTCACAAATTTAACAAATCTATGCTTTAGAAAAGGTTGATCACTTTCCTTTCGATCTGACGTTTAAAAAAGAAAATCCTCTATCTGCCGCAATCAACTACAGTTGCGTTACTTTTACCATCCTTTTGTTAAATTTGTGTGCCCCGTCAAAAACGAGAGACGCTATTGGACCATTTACCCACACCAGAAAATGCGTTGAAATGTTAATAAAAATAAGAAATGATTTTGTGAAAAGTTATGTGGTTGCGCTCCAAATGTAACTTAAATAGTGTTCTTGTACCGAATGTACTTTCAAATTAAAGAAAGGTACGATTGTACCAACTTTTCCATCACTGTTGCGCATTGCTAATGAAGCAGCTGACTGTGTGTGAACACCCAAAAATGTTGGTTCAATTAAAAAGTTAATTGACTCTATTAAATTTTTATCTATGTATAATGCTTGTAGAAAACCCAGTTAAAGCAATGGAAGTGCATAAATTAGGTTTATAAAGTCCAAGAAATGCACGTTTGATTACAGGACTTTATTTTTTCGATACAATTTTTATCAACAACTTTTTATCTTTTGCAACGTCATACGTCAAAATTAAAATCTCTTCAGCATAATTTACTCATTTCATCATGACTCAGATATTTGGCTATAAATATGAGTGATGGTTTTTATTATTAAAAAAATGATTATTTATCATTATAATAAATTTGAATTATTGCCCGCTTCCATTTCGGTCGACTGCATAAACTAATTATAAAATAAATGACGAATGGAAACCACATATTTTACTTACTTTTGAGTACGGTTTCATTGAGCGCTATAAAGACACAGGTGTGAACGCCTATTGAGTCAAATCGGCTTTTTAATGAGGTTCTTGTGCATGTATAAACAAGGTATACTCGTACATCGTCGCTTCGGTATAGGATTTAATTAATTTTACTTCTACAGCCAACGATTCGACAATGTTTTGTTTTTGTGATTTCTTGTAGGTAACTTCATTTTAAAATTTGATTTAAGCCACATGCTAACAGCCTACAAACTCACACAAGTTCATGTAAGTACATATATATGTATACGAGTATACATAATACACACGAGTACTTTGTAAGAGAAATAATTGTGCCTTCACACAATTCCTCCTCTTTATTTTCCAATCACGTTAAATTTATACACATTTTTGTGGCAATTACCACATCTGGTCAGCAGCCACACAATGTTACCCATAACAATGGTTGTTTGGATGGATTTGTTATATTTTCATTTCACGCTTAATTAAGCCAAACAACATACGAGTATTAAAAATAATCGCTGCCAGCAACAGTTTCAAAATGGGAGAATAAAACGATTGAGAACGAGAATAAAAAACGTAATAACGATGCGGGTGAAAATTGTATTAACCGCAATCGAAGCTCTCGCAATTTTCTGCAGATTTCCTTTTGTTGTTCGACTACTACATACATAGATATGTTTTTACCCGAACCTAGTTCCGTCAAGAAGTTATAGCAGAAGCAGAGGAGGCTGCGATAGACGAAACTTTTTGCTGCAGCTGCCTGCACTCAGGAAATGCTAGTAATGAAATTTTACACAATTTTAATGTGCGGATGAGGTTAGGACACACATGAAATCTTTTACTGTTTAGTTACACATTCTGCATAGTGTTTGGTCGATGGAGCTTCTGGTGTGTAACTTGATGTTGTTACCTCGTATGTAGATGATGAGAGGCTTTTTCAGGCATACTTACACTAGTCGGTTTGCCAATGGCTGTCGCGGGGCGACCGCTATTAGAAAAAAATGTTCGGTTACTCGTACCACGACTCAAACCTGATTCTAGTGCGCAGCTCTAATCACTTTGCTACTGCTGCCGCCAATAAATCATTCGAAACTGAAAAGTGTTATAACACCAAATCGCATCATCGTATTACTGACAGAGGCCGCGGCCTTGAGATCAATACAATAATCGCACAGACTCGGATATCAAAATGGCAATTAAGTAAATAAAATACGTTCGAAATAGTCTTAATCTCTGAGCACAAAAATTAGATAAGGGTTTTATTCGAAACACTAGCTCTGCTCACCCAGCATCCACAGGTCAGTTTATGATGTCATAGACCTTGAATAAATGGTTGCAGGTCCAGGTGATATAGAAAATTGTCCTCAAAATCTCCTAACTCCCCCTCTGCAGAAAGTCCAGATTTGTTTCAAGTATCGAACAAATTATAGCAACAAACTTACTCACTGTTAACTTTCTAAGCTCAACCTGCGAAATGGGGGTGGTAGTAAGTCTGCTCAATGGTGTTCTGCTGGAATCCTTCCATGAGAGCACAGTTCTCGGTTCCGTATTGGTGAAAAGTGCTGTTCTCTGATGGAATGATGAACTGGATTTAATGCACAAACTGGTGAGAAAATATATTCAGCAGTGCGAAAGTTTTACATGAACGAGACGAGTGCAGCGTGGCTCACACTGACTGTAATTTATTTATTAGACGCTCCAACAAGAAGTCGCGGAGGCACCAATGACAGTTAATTCAAATACTCGAAACATATGTAGGGTACTCAGAGTGAGAAGCCACAGTATGAAGATCTGGCTCCATCTTTCACAGGGGCATGGCACAGTGAGCAGAAGATTTCTTTGAATAATTAAAAGCTATAGGGGTTATATTTCCAGCATTTACTCAAAGATATATACCGTGGTCCGTCTAGTTAGGGCTGGTTATACTTGGGAGTACATACCGTGGAACCGACGAGACTGGAAGAACTACACATGATGGGCTTTTGATTCACTTAAACCATTTTCAGTTTACTTACACATTTCAAAGGGAAATCGACGGATTCCATCCTACAGTATAAGTACTTATTTAGTTAGTGGGATTGCAAGGGCTCTAGAGTCTAACGAGGTTAATGTGGGCTTTATCAGACAACTAGGTAACTTTTGATAATAATGCCTATGAATTTTCGATGGAATTAGTCCAAAGGTGAATAGATAGTTTGACTGTCGGATGGATTGACACCATGCTTCAGTTACTCCTGCTTGAATACATTGGAATGCCCATCTAGACAAAACACTTAATAAGGACTTATATTTGTTTTAAAAAATTCAATATGGCTGATAAAATGAAACTGTTGTTAGTTTTATTGTAATTTCTTTCTTGTTTGTCTTACTGTTATTGACGATGAATTGGAAATAAGTACTGTGTAGCGTTTTGTGCAATATAACATATTTTTCCGAAAAGTCTAATTGCACAAGAACTTCATTATTTGAAAGCTTAATTTTTTTCTCTTCAATAAATAATTCGATTCTTCTTAGCGATGAAGTAATGAGGAATTAACTTTTCTAGCCTAGAGGAAAGCTCGTCAATGATTCTTTAGTTGATAAACATTAGTTAATTAACGTACACCTATAAGTCGGTTGGCATGTACTGAAGATGACTTGAGTAATATTATGCTCACCCATTACATTTTCAACGTATTCTAACATTTTTTGACTGTTTGGATAAAGTTTACTTTGTCTCAAATATCAATTTGGAGCGGGATTCCTGTATATAACAAAATAAATACAATGCTTATAATCTCTCAGAGTATCATTGGAGATTTTTCCTAATTTTTCGCGTCAATCATAGCTTTAAAATTTTTGTTTATAATACATTATAATAATAGATTGCCCTTTACATAATATGTTAGTGTTTGGCCGAGCTTCTCCTCCTATTTGTGGTGAGCGGCGATTGTATTTTTAAGAGAAGCTTTTTCATTTATCTGGATTATTTGTACACTGAAAAGACCTCTTGTTTTACTGTGCATAGGAAGTTAATAAATGAAATGTTATTACACTCGGAGGTTTGCTATTGCCTGCCGAGGGGCGACCGCTATTAGAAAAAACTTTACTTTTTTTTTGATGTTGGTCGGAAATTGGGCTCGAACCCAGGCCTTGCGGATTGTTAGTACGGGCCAAAGATGGAGGTCCTGAAGTTTATGGACCGTGCAATAAACTTTCTTTTACAATGGGAAGATGGCTCACAGTCTCTCAGGTCGAGGTGCTAGCAATCTCAACCTGTGCCACAAGTCGCGCTTGTAGTTACATATCTTTTCAGTTAGCTAAGCGGCCATCAGTAGTGTTCCGACACTTGGTAGCGAGCAAGACGGTAACACTGTGCTGGGTCACCGGTCACAGCGGGGTCGAAGGAAGCAAGGACGCCTAATAACTGGAACGCAGTTTATGCAGAGGAGTGATAAGAGAAAGGCTCTTTGCCTATTCTTTCGCCAAATCACTATAACTCTCTGGGTTCTCACATGCACCGGATTGAACTGATTACGGGTCGGAATGCACTTTTGTTTTTTAAAGAAGAAAAAATGTCAAAACACATTGTCTGGAAAACCCCGGCTTTGATCACACTAAGACCAAAACACCAGCGGAATAGAGGGATACAAAATATCTTCTAGGTCGCAGTGTTATGTTGTAGCCAATTTATTAACCAACTAGTTACCTGCCAGTATATCCCTCAGCCTTTGAAGAAGGTTTGTTCGTAAAATTATAAGAGTTATTTGAACTTTTTCCCTACATTAATGCCGCTCAAGTTCCGTACACGTGGTTTACCCAATAGGAATACGTTCGACCTATGCAGAAGTAAAATCTCAACAATCACTAACTAAACTAACTGCAAACGCACTATAAGTTCACTATTTTTCAACTTGAGGTGACTATGCCTCGACTACTTTACGTTACTTTTAACTGATTCTTTTAGATAGTGATGCCTCGAAATATTTCAGCTTGCGTACAATCAAAATATAAGAGAACAAAAGGAATCAAGTAATTAAAAAAAAAAAAATTTAAACAGGCTTTTATTAGTTGTTAATAACAAAAACTAAATAGTAGGGGTATTCGTCTAAACGCGTAAATGCCTTGTAACCGCGTAAACCCGGAAACTTACTCAATTTTGTATGGAAACCCGGTTTATTTACGAGGTTTACGCGGTTACGAGGCATTTACGCGTTTAGACGAATACCCCTAGTGTATTCTAAATAAAAACCAAATCGGATCATAAATACGCGGTTTTTAAATATTTCGACACCTGCGTCAAATAGCCGATTGATTCAAATTGAATTGTCTTCTGGTTCTAAGCTAATTTGAAGTTTCAAGTCTCTAGCTCATTGGGAAGTTGGTTAAAAATTGATTGTAAGATTTGATTACACACAGGTGAAAGTAAATAAAAGCTTTTAAAAACAAAATTAAACTCGGCAGGAAAGTCTGCACAAAAACCTGCGATAGTACAGGTGTAAACAGGAAACGAGTGAAAGTTTTCAGCAAATGAAATTACAAAATGGAATTTACACGCAGTTGCCTGCAAACAAACGCAAAAGTAAACAGCAACAGCGCTTGTGGCAGTGCATTTGTATTGATAAGTGTGTGGAAAGGTGAGAGTGCACCAGTATGGTGGCAGTAATGTGCACCTTCAGGTTCAATGCTCAACTGCACTGCAGCACGTTTTGCCATATGCATACTACTCAAATACACCTACAAATGCGCAAGTACATTCACGCACACACGATCAACAACCATAGAATAAATATTGTAAAATAAATAGCAAACTTGTAAAATTCCAAGAAAAAAAACTAAATAAATGAATTCTGTTGAATGGCGAACTTAATTGGGTTGCAATGGCGGAAATCGTTTATGATTACTGTAATAATAGTCACAGTCGCTGTAATTCTGTAATTCGTTTGCGGCGCTTATTTTCGCAACGATTATGAACAACTTTACTATATGGTCGTTGGTCAGCCGCAGGCAACACACTGGATGCATTCCAAGCAGACGTTGTCATTGGCGTCGTCATTGCAAATGTAAATAACCACAAATGTATTGCAGCAATATGTGGCAGCATTACCCTAGATACTCAAAACGTCGAGCATACAAACCTAGCGATCTCAATGCACGCACGCATGCACACTTACATTAATATGCAATCGCTTGCCCACAATGCAAATTCGCGCTAATGTTTAGGTATGCACATACATAGATGCTGCATGTGGCAACACGTTGAAAAATAGCGAAGGTACAACGTAGTATGTATGTACATTTAGAATGAATGTATGCTTTCTACTACTATCGACTAATATAAGCATAAGGACTATGCAGGAAAGGCGATTGCAAAAAGCCAGATACAACGCGTACTGGTCCATAGGAATATGCACCCATTGGCGCGCGTGACTACATTATTCATTCACTCGATGACACCTGCAATGGAAGCAGCTCAGGTATCAATTTTGACAGACAGTTGGCAAAAAGGAGCGAACATAATGTGCTTTCCAAATAGTCGCATCCCCGTTTTCGTGCGTTTTCCAGGATTCTACGAAGAACGGTTAAATTGAATATTGAGTTGACTCGCAAAATTGTCTTACATAACATTCGTCTTGGTGGTATAATAAAAACTTAAATCACTGAACTTGGAATGGCTTTAGCGGTTTTAGGCTTTTTCTTCACCGTCAATCATTTACTGAAGGAGTGGACGAAATGCAGTATCTGATGAAACGGATAGATGATTAACTTCTTGCATAGGTCACAGTAGTTTGAGTAATTTGTGAAAGCTTATTAATAATCGCAGCGATTTTCAACAAAAGTCAGCCACCAACAAGTTGCAACCAGGACTCTACACAAATGGAGAGTGCACTAAAAATTATTCCAGAATATCCAAACTGACACTTTTCCACTCTATTGCATAGCAACAGCACTAAAAGTAGTGGAGAAGAAAAACCCGATCCCCCAGTCGATGACGATGGAGTCGATGTCCCACCGTCTGACTATGACGACGTGCGAATAGCGATTACACGGCTGAAAAACGAGAAAGCTGTTGGAGCTGACGGCCTACCAGCTGAGCTATTCAAGTACGGCGGCGAAGAGCTGATAAGGTGCATGCATCAACTCTTATGCAGAATATGGTCAGATGAACGCATGCGCGACGACTGGAATTTAAGTGTGATATGCCCAATCCACAAGAAAGGCGAACCCGCCATACGCGGAAACTACCGCGGGATCAGCCTTCTAAGCATAGGTTACAAGGTCTTATCGAATGTATTGTGTGGAAGACTGAAGCCCACCGTCAACGAGCTGATTGGACCTTATCAGTGTGGCTTTAGACCTGGCAAATACACCATAGATCAGGTATTCACAATACGCCAAATCTTGGGAAAGACCCGCGCGAGTAGGATCGACACACACCACCTATTTGTCGATTTCAAAGACGCTTTCGATAGCACAAAAAGAAGTTGTATTTATGACGCGATGTCTGAGTTTGGTATCACTGTGAAACTAATACGGCTGCGTTAAATGACGTTGAGCAATACCACCAGCTCCGTCCGAATTGGGAAGGACCTCTCCGAGCCGTTTGATACCAAGCGAGGTTTCAGACAAGATTACTCCCTTTCGTGTGATTTTTTTAATCTGATGCTGGATAAGATAATAAGAGCCGCAGATCTGAACCGCTCAGGCACCATTCTTTACAAGAGCGTGCAATAGCTGGCGTATGCCGACGACATCGACTTTTTCTTCTTTATTGGCGCTGTAACCGCCTAAGCGATTTTGGCCGAGTCCAAAACAGCACGCCAGTCATTTCTCTTCTGTGCCAACTGACGCCAATTGGAAATGCCAAGTGAAGCCAAGTCCTTCTCCACCTGGTCTTTCCAACGCAGAGGAGGCCTTCATCTTCCTCTATTACCAGCATCGCGACCCGCGTTGAATACTTTCAGAGCAGGAGCATTTCTGTCCATTCGAACGACATGACCTAGCCAGCGGAGCCGCTGTATCTTAATTCGCTGCACGACGACATCGACATTATCGGTAAAAACAAGGGCTACGTCTGTTCTGCCTTCTCGGGATTAGATAGAGAAGGAAAGCGAATGGGTCTGATGGTCAACGAGGACAAAACGCAGTATCCCCTGTCATCACACAAACAGTCAGAGCATACGCGTCTTGGCACCTACGTCACTGTTGACAGTTACAAGTTTGAAAAAGCAGACAACTTCGTTTATCTGGGAACCAGCATTAACACCAATAATAGTGTCAGCCTTGAAATCCAACGGAGAATCACTCTTGCAGACAAGTGCTACTTTGGACTGAGTAGGCAATTCAGAAGTAAAGTCCTCTCTCGCCGAACGAAAACCACGCTCTATAAGTCACTCATCATGCCCGTGCTGGTAATGGCGCAGAAGCATGGACAATGACAACATCCGCTGAGGCGGCCCTTGGAGTTTTCGAGAGAAATATTCTTCGAAAAATTTACCGGCCTTTGCGCGTTGCCGACGGCGAATATCGGAGACGATGGAATGGTGAGTATGAGCTTTACAACGATATAGGCATAGGGCGGCAAATTAAAATACAGCGGCTACGCTGGCTTGTTCATGTCGTACGAATGGACAGACACGCTCCTGCTCTGAAAGTATTCAACGCGGGTCGCGATGCTGGTAACAGAGGAAGAGGAAGGCCTCCTCTGCGTTGGAAAGACCAGGTGGAGAAGGACTTGACTTCACTTGGAATTTCCAATTGGCGTCAGTTTGCACAGAAGAGAAATGACTGGCGTGCTGTTTGGAGTCCGCCAAAATCGCTTAGGCGGTTACAGCGCCAATAAAGAAGAAGAAGAAGTTTAGAGTACCGTAGAATATTTTGTATTGTCATAGAGATGTGAACTAGACGTTTTTATCTAATAAAAAAAGATATATGTAAATAACTTTCATATTATACTAAGGATTTAGTTGTCTAATCTTATTTCTCGGCTTGAAAGCATTAGAGAATCTAATTTAGTATTAATATTAGTTTTATATGCTACGCTCACTAAAAATCTAAGCCAACGTTTCGCCGCGACCGGTCTAAGTCTCCACTGATCCACATATCATTAAGGAACCTCGGAAGATCTCTCAATGAAGTTTCATTTAATTGGTGTATTATCCGGTAAGGTTGACAGAGGTAGGAAGTGGAAATTGTGGAACTGTACAAAATATAATAAGTTTCAAGGTTATCAGCTACATATGTATTTGTATCTCAATCCTTGTAAGTTAAAGGAGTGACAGCTTCATCTTGTTTATGTGCCTGTAATGAAGGTTTTGGCTTCTCTAGTACTGTTTCGTCTACTACTTTATCCAGATATACAAAGACTTCTTATATAATAACTTCGACTTATATTGTTCACTGGTATACTAATGAAGGGCTCTCGCTCTTTCAATACCAGTTGTGTTCATTAGAATATACCAAATATCCCTACCAGGATATTAAGTATATCCTTATTTTCTGTGAGTACTTAGCGTTGTATACTCATGGCTACAATTTCGTTTAAAAACAAATAACCAATTTTATGTAAATATAAATACATTTTTGAGTTTAATGTAAGCATTTGTATGTAATTAATTTGCATTCACTTGTACGTTTGATGTCTGAGTTTTCTCAAATGACTCCGATTACGCATTAGATATGTGATAATGTTACCTTTTTGTAGTTATATTCCTACCGATTTTAGGAATTCATTCACATATTCACAATCGTTGACTATCTACTTTGTTAGCCATTTTGCCACTCTGCTGCATTTACAGTAGTAAAAAGATTACACGCAAGCACATTTAATACACCGAACAAAACAAACATTATTAAAAACAGATTGAAAATAACTTTAAACATTTGTGGTGGAGTTTTATGAATGATAGAATTTTGAAAGAAATACAGCTCGATTTCTTAAGGATTACGCCACTTATATGTATTACTCGTAGTAGAGAAAAGACTTTTTGAGAGAGGAGTAACACATTCTTTGTCATACAAAGCTACAGCAGAAGATTGCTGAAAGTTACCAAATATTTCCACCACATTCGTACACTGTAAGTTATTTCAGACTGACCCATTAATAATAAAGATAACCTTTAAAATTGGCTAGAGTTTTATCGAAAACGGCAAATCAAATGGCAAAGCTCAGTTTTTTCTGGTTTTTTATTGGTTCGTTGAATACATTTTTCACACATATTCTTGGGATGTACCCAGTTTGATACTTTCATTAATTTTTTCTGCTAGACAGGGTTTTAGAAGCTTCCCCAGCGTATTATGCCTCGTAAATTCGAGGATCGGAAGCTCACACAGGAAATACTGTTTACTTGCTCCATTACCTTCTAGGTGCCTGGCAACATTTTTGTTATAAAAAGGCGCCATTCTTGCTGGAAAACTTCGACTTAACACTTGATTGCATGAATCAGCGCGTGACTAGACTGGCGCTAATTAGCTCTTTTTTCACTCATGTGCTCTCTTGGAATGAGTGGTTGCGGGCGGCAGTGGTTGAAAAGAGGCACCGGATAGGTCGAGGCTTTACGGAAGGGTTAGTGAAGGGTCTTTCGCAGGGAACTCTCCTTCACCCTTAAATTAAGGTAAGGAAGGTAAATATCTATTCTGATAGGCAAGCGCCAATCAATACGCCGGGCTCTTTCACAGTGCGCTCAAGGCTGGTTAGGGAATTCCTGATCTCCCTTTTGGCAATTCAGAGCATTTCCTTATCAGGAAACTGCGTAGCGACTGAGCTGGCCAGGAAGGTCACACGCTCAAGTCGCCCTTCTATTGCTACGGCACTGAACAGCGGATTCTGTCAAAATTAGAGCGGATTTCCATCAACTCCGCCTTTACATTCTTTACATTGTGCACAGCGTGTTCTCCGAAGATGGCCCCATTTACATTCTCTTCTTTAATGGCAATCACATCTGTAAATCATTGCTAAAGATAATAAGCAGAATATAGTTTAAAAAAACTAAAAACACGCTTGCAGCAGCTGCCAGAAGAGAGTCACAAACAAACAAGCAAGCAAGCAAGCAAACATACCAGTGAAACTAATATAAGCGTGTTAAAAATGACTAGCACAAAGCCCGCAGTCTATCTCGTCCGTACATATTCCGCTAATAAACGGCCTCTACAGCTTCGACTCTGTGAGCGACTCTCAAGTTTATATCCACCTATGTATCTCAGAGGAAAATCGCTCCAATATTTTGTAGTGTATTTTGTAATAAAATTCAAGGAAATGATTTCTTTTATTCCAGCCAACTGAATGCAAATTGTGCACATTTCTGAAAATGTTCTCACTTAAACGCCGTTTACATGCTACGTTTATGTTGCACATGCATGTTTCAAATGTATCCAAAAGAATGGTGTTGAAGGAAACAAAGGATACTCTAGCTAGAAAGAGTATTTCACTGCATTTCTCTGTGCCTTCGTCGCCCTGCACTTTCAGGAGAGTTTCAAAATTTTTGCATAAGAATTAACTTGATTATCATAAAATGCGTTTGGCAACAATGTGTGAATACAGAGAAGTTGCATCAACACGTATGCATGTACATAGAAAGTAATGCATTAAAATGTGTGTAAATTGGCTACCCTGCAGGAAATCTGTAACAAGCACCGAAATCGGTAAAATATTAGTATTTAATGATTTTATTGAGTTTGAGACCGTTTTTTTTAACTTCTTTAACTTCGTCTTGCAGACGATATTTAATCGCACCGCGTGGGTTCCTAAAGGACAGTGTAAGAATCGAGAGCTGGCGCTTAGCCAGGTGCAAAAGCTCCTTTGAGCGCCTGCAGTCAACAATCAGGCATGTGCCATGCCTACACTAAGAAAAAAGTAACATAACTTTTTCAAATAGAGACATTTTTGAGGTTGCCATGTTATCGGTTTGAAATTTTTGAACAGAAAAAGTAATTTTTGAACAAAATCAAACATGAGATTGTTTGATCGATCAGAGAGTGGTGTTGTTTGAAATTTCGTATCGAGAATCAGTTCAATAACAAAATTTCCAAACAACACTACTCTGTAACTATCAAAATGTAAAATGCCTTGATTCAAAGTGAACATTTCAAAACGCACTTACATGTTTTGGCTGTAGCTGAATGCGCAGAGATGCTTTCTACAATTTGTTCGCCTTCAGAAGGGTTCCTCCGGGTTCGAATGCCATTAAGCGGAGCATTTAATTTTCTTTAAATTTTTTTTGCTTTTCTAAATTACGAAAAAGCATCTTGTAAGTGCGGGTGAATGGAATCATAATGATTATTAATTAAAACACGTTTTAGTTGGGTAACCGTTTAATGATTAAATGCCATTATTTGCACCTTTTTAATGATTAATAATTAACAATTTTATTGAGCTTGAGGCCGTTTTTTTATGAAAACTATTTTTGGAAAAGGCAACAATTTACATTTTGGTAGGAATTATAGCTGCTATTTCGGAGATCACCACATCTCCTCATCAGACTCCTTTTTCTGGGATTTGAACCTGCGCCTCCCAGATTACAAAGCCAGTGTGCTACCCATTGCGCTAAGTTCGCCATGTAACTTGTTGTTGCTTTTCCACGTTTTCATATGTTAAGCCAACTACAATCAAGCGCAGCTATTCCGCTGCTATTTACTTGATCATGTGGTTGTTGGTTTTTTTGTTAACAATTC
>JAPVRG010117002.1:3241-14273 GCA_029783565.1 Rhagoletis cerasi | reverse complement strand
ATACCCTCAAATCATAGTCCTTTGTTCGTTTGCCGTGGTCGTCAACAGAAAGGGGGGATCTCTTCCGAGGCTGTTTTTTATTTTTCATTGGGCGATGTTTAACGTCGCGGGACCCAAACCCTGCACACGCGGTGATTTACGCCTTCTCACATTAGCTTGCTCCCAAACGGGTGCTTGGTCGCTACCCAGAGGATACGTGGATATAAATATCCGGACGTTGTGAGCTGCGATTTGAACCGTATGCACAAGAATCACTTCTGGCCATCCCCAGGTGGATGGCAGTCAAAAGTTTTCCCCACTTACGTGGAATTCTGCGCACGGCTCCATCCTCCTATGTACAAACATCGTTACATAAAACATCGTTACATAAAACATCAATAATGGATGCATTATATATGCCATTTATTTATATATGTACGTAGTTATATTAGGCTGATTTTATGTGCTCTACTGTGCCACTTCCATACAAAAATATGCGAAGTCCACTCCACCGGACTGTCAACATGATTGATTTGTTTGATGGATTGCTCTGTGCACTGGTGGCGGCCGACTATGTGAATGAGTAAGCTATTAAGTCTGAGGGTACATGTTTCAGGCAGGCGGGCGAATCGTACTAAGTCGCCACAAGTTGCCTCATTTGTGCCTCAGACACACGGCGATTACGATCGATATTTAACGCGGCAAAAAAGAACATAAATATGTAGGCATACTATGACACTATTGCATATGTATGTATGTATGTATGCATGGAGTGGAGTTAGTTGTTCACACGTTGTGGCAGCAAGTGTGAGAATCTCAATAGAAACAACAGCAATAGCAGCAGCAAAAACAAAGTCACCACCAAGCTGTTAGACATCCAAGCAACTGCATATTTGACGATCGCGACGCTCCAAAATTGTTGCGTTACTGTTGCTCATGCTTTTGTTGTTGTTAACGTTGTTTTTCAACGCAACTATTGCCACCTAAGAGCCATTTACACCTCGACTTAGCAAGAAATCGCTGCAGCAACTTAGTTGCGATGCTATAAACAGGCCTCAAACCTTATGAGTATGTGTCTGAGCGTATGTTTGTTTGTCGTGTATCTACATACATGCAACAGGTACATTTTTTCTCACCCCAACACCGCGGCGCTGTATAGCTGCGAAAGTGAATGCCGGCCAACTAGTTGACCACCGACGCCGCTACGCCGCCACCTTTTTATTATTGTGGCTGCTGCTGTTGTTGGTGTCAGATATTGTTGCTATTGTTGTTGTCGACCACCTCATACCTCAACGTACAATGTGCCACATGTTGTTATGCATGCGCGCTCTGCCACTTTAATGATCTTGTCTGTGGCAGTTAACAAAAATCGGAGGAGCAAAAAAAAAAAACAAAAAAAGAGTGAACGATCGACAACAACAACAACAGCCACAGTACATACAGTTTTGATGACGCTTTGTAGTTGACCACCAACGGAGCTTTTATTGGACTCGAGCCAGGCCTATTAAGTCATAGCGGTCATTATTGGCCATTTCACGGCTGTGAAATTTTTATTCGAACGCGCAATGATGTAGCGGCGACTATTGTTGTTGTTGCTGCTGTTGTAGCTTATTTGAATTTCAATTTTTAAAATTTCCATATTTTTGCTGTGCAAAGACCGCAGCGCTGTTGTTTTGTTGTTGTTGTTTTTGTTTTCAAACTTACAACATTTTATTGTGATATTTTTTTTTTTTTTCAATTTTATGGCGGCTGCTGTTGCTTGCGCCAGCTTCTTTTACTTCTTTTTCTGCCTTGCCGACTTCCCATAACGATGTTATTATTGTTGTTTTATTTATGAATAATTACCTTTTATAAGCGTTAATAGATTATGTTGTAAATATACAACAAACAACAGCTAAATTCAATCAAAACAACAGTGAAAACAACAAGCAATAACAAGAACAATAGGGAGGCTTTTTTGTCTACACCAGAGAGACGAGTGATTTGATCGATTCGCTAGTTGCAAACCATGGCTTATTACATACATATGCGAACGACTTCGATTGCGTGCGGGTCAAAGGAGAAGGGTTAATCATTGAAGTCAAAAGGCTTTCCATGTTGATCAAATTAAAGCGCTGCTATGTAAATGAAAGTGTGTATGACTGTGTATGCTGTGATGCTTGAAATAAATTAGTAATCGAGAAATATATTCAGCCTAGTATATGAAAAACTACTAATCGTAAATTAGCTGTTTTTCTGATAATTTCTTTCATTGAATAAAAAGTGTTAATACAACGCTTGTAAGTTTTGTTGCCTACTCATCTTCAAGATGGCCTAGAAAATATTTTTAATTAAAGACCCATAATAGGTCTCCTATTCAGGAACTATGGGATCAAATTATTTTATATTATTCAATGAGACTAAAAGCGGCCAACACCACTGCCCAACGAACGGAACAACACCTACAAAATTACAGGCGACTTTTAAAGCCCCAAAATTCAGCGAAAGAAAGTAATGAAAACGTTAGGTCGGGCCCAGAAAGTTACTTCGAAGGCTGTCGAAACGAAATCCCTTTCTTCTTGCCACCAAACAACCAGCTATTGCCTTGAACCTCTTTTGCAAAAAATCATGCTGTTTGTTGATAACAATGGATATATTCTGAATGATCTGCTGAGGAGTTATGTCAAAGCTTTTAATACTGACGCCTTCAACACCGAATATGGACCCAGAGTCGGCTGAATACTAAAGGATATATTAGATACCAAAATTGTGCCAAAATTTCAAATGAATTGGTTCTTAAAAAATTACAATTTTTCCGACAACCACCTGGAACATTTTTTTTGGTTGAGTAGTTATAACAAAAATTTTGCTACATAAGTAATATGAAAAAATTACCTAAACAAAAACTTAGTATAAAGTCAGTCCTGTATAGTTTACAGGATGTGATCCAGTAAAGGTATATAGTGAATGTAAAAGTAGTGTTTTTTCAAGCGTTCGCACGCAAAATATACTTTGTAATTAAAAATAGAGCCCCGCAGTTATAGTCAAAATAAAGTCGACTCTAAAATTAAAATCAGCTTTTTGAAATAATTTTCAATGGGATATATGTCATAAAAAGCTGCATTTAACTTTAGAGTCGACTTTATGTTGACTATAACTACGGGCCAAAGTATATAACTATGTATGTTGGAGCTTTCGATAAATTTTTGTTTAAAAAAGAGGCATTTCATGTCACCGCGGCCACCTCTGTGCGGAACCTCTAAGGATTTGGATGAAAGTTGAGGAGATTGAAGGTCTAGGTGACATGAATAAACATGCAGCATATTTTGCCGATAAGACGTAAGGTTGCCTATTTACATACCTTTCTTTAAAGTGCTGTATCTTGAAAACCTTTCAACGAAACTTAATGAAATTAATAAAACATTTTTCTTTTTAATTTTTTTGATTATAGCATTTTTTTAATTTTTTTTATATAAAAACATTGTCTATAATGTCAACTTTAAGTACCCAAATGGGCGTAATGTGCTACGAAAGCGTATGGACTCTAGATCGTCTAACGCTCGAGCAATATGACAAATAGACATTGAAATTTTATAAAATTGTATATTTTTGAAAAAGAAAAGGTGTGTACAAACACAAAAACAATATGAATAAATCATATTAACTTTACTTAACTTTAGTAACTAAAGGACTGAAATCACGAAAATGCCTTCAAGGAACTAGCAGAATTCAACTTTGTTCCAAGTTCACGGGATTGGTGGAAATTTTAAGCGACTAGCAGCTGGAGAAAATCTTTAATTCCCGACGTTACAACAAATTCTTACACCCGAGGCCTTCTGCAAATGGGGTAAGAATAATTTAGAGAAAAAGAGGGTTTTGGTAAAATATTTAACGCACAAGTCGCAACTAAAATCAATCAGCGTGATTGATAAATTGAGTGTGCTGTGACGACTTGCATCACACAGATCTTGGAACAGTCTGAAATCATATGCCTTCAATAAGATAATACTGCTCGTTTAAAGTTGGACATCAGCTGAAAATGTGCTCTAGCGAAGGCTAGGCACTGGCGTGGGTGCCAACCCGCTAATGTACAGTAAGAATCAGTAATTAGATTTATTTACAGGTTGTGTTCTTTTGTCGGTGTATACGAGCCACTTGAGTTTGGCTATTCGGCATTCAGACGTGATGCGGCGTCTTTGACCTAATTTATTGTCGATTGCGGACAAGATCCCGTAGTCGCTAGTGCTTTAATTTTTCCGAGAACACTGCTATGGCCAGGGACCAAAACTAAATGTAATTCGAACTGTCGACTAACTAAATTCCAAAGACTTCTGCACTCCTTAATCAGCTTTGACTGCGAAGTAAAAGATGCCAGAGAAAAAACTGCCGCCGGGCCCTGCGAGAAATGGCGACTGACCCGCTCGCGTAGGCGATTGCTTAATCAAGTACGGCCCAAAAAGGGACAGTCTGCAGTAATAGTTAATAAATTTGCTTAGTAAACAGTCTTCTACAACTCCTCTTTTTATTTTAGGCTATCCATCTGCAGATGCGGAGGAATAACATTTCTCATCCCTGATGACTCCCGACGGGAGAAGAGCCCCGAAGGTCCTGGTGGAATTAAGAGATTACTCTACGAAGCCCGATAGTTCCTTCTTCATGAATCAATCACTGTGATATACCCATGCCGAAAGTTTTGAAAAAAAAATCAAATAAAAACAATCCGCTTATTGTGCAAAAATTTTTGCGTAGCTGGACCCTCGCCTTCCACATTTTGGGATGCAAACTTTTTTCACTCGCTTCTCCGACAAAGGAACGCGGTTACTCTGCATGCATGATTCTGATCAACTTTTGTTGTGGCGAATTCTAACGAAGGCCGTAGGGGCAATGTAAGTTAGTGCTTGATTGCGATGAGTGGCTGGCGATTGTCTCCAGTCTAACCCGATGACGGTTGCGCCTAAATGTACGCTCTCGTCTGAACCGCAGGGGGAAAGCCTAGTTTCCGCTCCACGGCGCTGCTGAGCCGGTGAGCGCGGTCGGAAATGTTTCGGTCGTGCGATACAAATATTGCGCCAGCTTGATCTTGTAAGCGTGCAGGCCAAGATTATTCCGCAAATTGCGCCACAATATTGTCTGCGAGTTGAATTGCTCGCTCGACAGACAGACGCACTTACGGCGGCGATATTCCCCTTGAACTCCTGCCGTTTCTTCGCTCACGACGTTCGTTTATACAGGGTGTCCCAGAAGTCCAAGTTAATCTGGAAACGGGTGACAGGCCAGCACAAAGTAGCGTCACTCTCTGTATCGCTTACACTTCGTAAAATGACTCTTTCCGTCTCACTCAAACTAGAATTAAGTAAAGCTACGTTTTCAAGGAAAGTCTTGGGTACACTACAATCGTATTAAGTAAGTAAGAAACAAATTTTTAAAACGAGTTTTTTTACAAAAATAAAAATTGTCCACAATTTAAGAAACAATCTAGCAAATTTTTGGAATCCTTATTAAATGAATAAATTTTCAAAGGTTTTCGCCAAACAAGTGTGATACATTTTTTTTCAGTACAGTCAGTTAAGTTTGGGCAAAGCATTAAATTTCAAATTTTTTGAGCAAAAAGTGTCATTTTCTTTCAATCTAGAGCAGTTGGCTATAAATTTTAGACGAACGGGAATTAAAAAACCATCACATGGTGTAGATTTTTTCGATTTTTTTTGAACGCGTATAGTTTTAAAAATACTGTATATAACTGTTATGACTTGGCCTGTCACCCGTTTCCGGCTTGACGTAAACTTCTGGGATACCCTGTATATATGATTGAAATTTTTAGCTAGCACCATCCACGGTTTGCAACATTATCTGGAGCATACCGCAGAATCAGGATTTTGTAAGGCGAAAATGACTTTAGTGCCCACTGTTTTATTCCTTCAGTGAAAAATTAGTATAACCTTTACAAAAATATTTTATGAAAATCTCACTTTTGTTGGAAGTAATAATAATTTTTGCATTCTAATTCAACATAACGATGCACCATGTTCGTCGAAATTGTATAAATTTTACCAGTATATTAAACACAAAAAATATTGATGATCTATAAAACTGTGCATCATCGCCGATGTAACACATTCATCTAATTGAAAGCATTGTGCCAAATGAAAGCAAGATTAAAGGATTGAAAGCGGCACAAAGCAAAACCAGTGGCAGACGAGGCGGAATTATGGAAACTTTAATTACAATTTCACAGCAGTAGGCCGTACAAGTTGCCCCGTGCGTCTGAACTTAGCAAATCACCTGAACTTCAAGCTTTGCTTTAACTGCAAAACTATGCAACGTGCCCCTGACCACACGCGGTCTGGCGCAAGTGTTTGCACATAATTCATCAATTAGTATCGCAAGCGAAGCAGAAATACATATCTACTGATTAAGTGTTGCTTTATGCTTTCCTCCTCCCATAAAAAACGTAATCGCCAATCGGATACACAGGTGAAATCTACTTGTAAAAATCAATTAAAATTTCACAATTAAATTTTGTTTTATTGAAAAGCGATTTGAATTTCACAATCTTCACGCAATTTGATTTATATTTTTCGCATTTGATTTCCCTGTAACGTTTTATATTTCTTAATATGCGTATAATTGCACACTTGATTGCGGTGTACGATCAGGTGTATACAGTTGCGTATTGATAAATTAGGTCAAGAGTCAATGAACTGTGAAACTTAACTTATATTTCCCTACTTGACGATTTTACACACGTTTTGACACAGCCTTCATGAAAAATGGGGTTTTATATCCTAATCTGAAATCTATTTGAGCAAACCGATAAATCTGCTCCTCGTGGTACTACTCGATGTTGCATCATTGCCTTATGCCTTGCAGATGCCAGGCCATTCCCATGGCCGACACTTTCTTCATTTCGTCTTCTTGGTGACAGCTTCAGCAGGTTAAATTTTTGTTGAAGTCCTATTCTCGCCACATGTTTGCTATACATTGAGCGAGATTAGAGAAGGTGCAATTGTCCCTATTATATCGATAACAATATCGATTATTATATCATTAACAATGCCGATAACTGTATCGATAAAAATATCGATAATATACCGATAAAAATAGCGATAAGTAAATCGTCGATAGAAATATTGATAAAAATATCGATTATAATACCGATAACAATATCGATAAATATATCAATAACCATATCGATTATTATGTCGATAACAATATCGATTATTATATCGATAAAAATATCGATGAATGCATCAGTAAAAATATCTCTAAAATCCCGAAATAGTTCCCAAATTGGGGTGAGGTGAGTTGAGATGTAGTGATTTTAGGTGAGGTGTTGTGAGTTGGTTGTGGTGAGTTCAGGTGTGGTGAGTTAGGGTGTATTGAGCTTAGGTATAGTGAGTTCAGGTGTGGTCAGTTCAGATGTGGTGGGTTTAGGTGTGGTAGGTTCAGGTATTGTGAGTCTCTGTGTCTCGATCCATATCCTTTCCTTTATAATTACTTTTATCTTAAACTTTCTTGCTATATATTTATCTTTAATTGGTTTCCTCATCCTCATCTTTTTATTCATATCTATCTGTCTTTTTACCTTTATGTGTATTACTTTCTTCATCTACATATTCACCTTCACTTTTGTCCTTATATAAGCAAAGTGTTTAAATTCACCTTGATCTTGATATTTGCCTTTATCTTAACACATCTTTGTTTTTATTTTTACCTTTGTCTTTATCATTTTCTTCATCTATGTACGTACTCGCCTTTACTTTAATTCTTTCGCTTGGTCTTCATCTAAATCTTATTCTTAAATCGCTTATTAGTACGCTTTTTTTAAATACTATGTGCATACATTTAAGAAGCACTTGTTTCCGTCCCAACCATTTCCGTGTGCATCATTTTCGTTGCATTTGCCATGATGATTTTTGATTTTACTCCCAACCAACCAACCGCCGCTAAGGAAGTTTCTCTTCATAAACATCGCCTCCCTGATCTCTTCAAACGCCCAACAGGGACGATGTCGAATAAAGATGAAGTGGCCTAGGTCCCCGTAAACGTAGATCCCGGATAACTAGGAAGATGGAATGCCGAATTGGAGGAGCTTATCAGCGACATAATAATGGCTAGGCTCATACAGATGCAATGACTGAATTGTCTTTCGCATGTTGTACGCATAAATAATGATGCTCCGGTTACAGATGCTGTGGGTGGACAATTTACAACCAGTCTAAGCATAAACAACTGTCGCAACTACGCACAGGAGAGAGGAGATTGGTGATTGACAAATGTTTCTAGTAGAATAAGGACATCTTGCGTTACACCGGCAACCTAACTATTTATGCTTTACCTCACAAGCCACTGACCTATCATGGAGCTCACGAAATATCAGTTTCCATATTAAGTTGAAATTTCAACCACTAATAGATTTTAATTTGCAAATTTCAGCGTTCAAGGGGCATTCAAACAGCATGTGGCTGCGCTTATTGTGTAGTGTTTTTAACAACTTACTTTATATTTTTTACAAGTTTGTTTACTTGCTAATTTTTTTTTTGTTTTGTAGTACCACCACTTATGCACTCAACGCGCATACGATTTACAGCCAATAAATTAATAAATTATCGTATTAAAATAAATTGCATCTAAACGTTCTTAGTTGCACATTAATTAAGTAGATTGAATGATTTATTGGCGGATCAAGTGTCGCGCGCATGCCCAGACCAGCCTGCCTGCCTGGCGGCTGGACAGCAAACAAACACTACAAGCGATGCTGAGTGCAGACACTTGAACTGGTTGGGCAGCTAGGAAAGCAAGCGAGTAAGTGGCAAAAAACTAAAGCAAGAAAAGAAAAAAATAGAGACAGAAAGAGGGGCGGATAGGCAAAAAAGGAGGAGGAGGAAGGGAAGAGTTGGCTGCTGTAGCAGCGTTGCATTGAGCTGGTGCAGAGCAGCAACTTAGGCTGGTGAGTGCGCGCTATGTTGGGCGGTGGGCTGGACTGAAGATGCTTAAGTTTGTATACAATAACAAGAAAAACAATAATAAATAAATAAAAAAGCGATGCATGCGTTGAGTGACAAACTTGGCGATTTGTAGGCTGTAGCACTGATGAGGCGAAGAAAGCAGTTAGAGGCGCATTAAGTGGCGCTCTACGACACTGCTGTTGTTGCTCTTGCCACAAGTGCCAACACCTTGCACTTTTGCTGATTGTTATCTGCAATCATGTGATATGAAGTGATGATGTCGCTGCCGCTGTCGTTGCCATTCACGGCTACTTCAGCTTTTCTGTAACTGGCTACGTACGCATAATGAACAGATCTGCCTGTCCCTTCATACTGCAATTGTGTCACTCATTCTAGGCAGCTCTTCGACTAGTTGCTAGCGCGTAACAACAACAATAACTTAGTTAACTCTAAATGCCACTGGTTATAGCAAGGCGTTTGACTTCGTAGCTGTTGTTGACAAAAGCAGAAGTGGATTTTTTCCCTCTTCTCCCCACCTGCATGGCACCTTGCAACCAACCGCACTTCACATCTGTGCGCAAGCGCCAATGTGCAATCATTTTTATATGCTGCTAAAATTGCATTTATTAAAAAGTCATCTTCCATCTCACTGAAGTGACTCGCAATCGCGAACCCATCAGCTCCAACGGGGTTGTTGTTGTTGCTATTATTGCTCTTGCTGATTTTGGTGCTGGCTGCAGTGCTCTGTTCGGTTCGTGCCAATTACGTGGACTCCCATGCCACAATCTGTGTGTGTGTATGCAGTGGTGGCCTGCCTGCCTCCGTGCCGTTCGGCCGCCGGATTGTCGACCTGCTTGCTGCCTCCATTAGCCTGTTGCATGCACCATTTGCTGTCGCGTTGATAGTCACCAGTAGCTAGCGGCAGCTGTTTGCCTGCCGCCTCAGCAATGTCTTAATAATAATTACGCGAACGCTTTTGACTTCATTTAGCAAATTGTTGTGCTGTGATGTGCGATGCTGTGCGCAGTTGCAACGTCCTCTGGTTGTTCTTGTTGTTATTATTATGCACTAAAGCAGTGTTTAAGTGTAAAAAGAAATTGAGTCATTATCAAAGTGTTTATTACTTGTTCTCTCATATACCCAACTCTGTCTACATACATACATATCTACAGCGAACAATGTTGCCTTACGTATTTGTGTGTTAGTGTTCCTTGCAGCTTGTTTGTTTGGTCAGTTGCGAGTGATAAGTGGAAAATTAGCATTTTATTGCTTTCCAATTTGGTAGGTTGTTAACGCCGCTGTTGTTACGTAAGCAGCACCATATTTTGATGCACATATATACATATGTACGTACATATACTCGTATTTATGCACAAATATGGTATGGTATGGTAGTTGTGACAAGCTACCAGGTGTGATGTTGCGTGTAGCACAAATAAAAACATTTAAAAAGCGAAGAAGAGGAAATCAAATCATAGGGAATTGATAGTTGATTGATATGATGTGAAATGTTTAAAAAAAATACCAAGTAGAGAAATTAGTGGAAGGCTTCATACCTCCACTCTCCATTATAAATTCCCTCTGTGAGTGCAAGGCAGTCGGTAGTTCCTTATAGCAGGTGTATTTAAGGATGTCGTTTTAGTGTATGTTAAACTAAGTACCAACCTAAATGAATAACATTAGAGTACCTTTTTTGTTGTTGGGGATGTCGTAATGGTAACGGTAGTGGTAATGGTAATGATAATGGTAATGGTAATGCGTGAGCTCCCTGATAACCAAACATTTTTCAGGTAAAAGTGTCAGCATTTTTGATATTTTTAATTTTTTTTGTTAAAAAAATCGGGTCTTTTTATGTATTTACTTTAACAGCATGATAAAAAAAAAAGAAATTACTAAGTACAGTCGACATCCAGTCGACGAAAGCTCCTTCATACGAATGTCCAATAATACGAATGCAGTCTTTTTTTAGCACGTTTCTATTAGTTTCACTTGTATGTTTGTTTGCTTGCTTGCTTGCTTGTTTGTTTGTAACCCTCTTCTGGCAGCTGCTGCAAGCGTGTTTTTTAGTTTTTTTAAACTATATTCTGCTTTTTACACTAATGGTTCTATAATACGAATAAGGCATA
>JAPVRG010116479.1:0-12152 GCA_029783565.1 Rhagoletis cerasi | reverse complement strand
ATGAAAAAAAAATGTAGGACTGCGACGATCAAGACAGTTGTGAAATTGATTCCTTTCTATGGAGAATCAATATGGATGATTCGATGATGTTGAACGAAATTAAGAGATAAGAAAGCGTTTATAAACTACATATGAAAAAAAAATGTAGGACTGCGACGATCAAGACAGTTGTGAAATTGATTCCTTTCTATGGAGAATCAATATGGATGATTCGATGATGTTGAACGAAATTAAGAGATAAGAAAGCGTTTATAAACTACATATACAGCAGTCCAAGGCATAGCAAAACAGCTTAAATTCAGAAGTATAGCATTTATACGTACTATGAGTGGGTAACCAGACTAAATGGCAATTACCCCGCGACTTAAAAGGTCTCTCGAAATCAAATGGAAGAGGGCGTTGAGACTTTGATTTACTGCTCAAAACGGAAGATCAAAAGAGCAGGCCGAAAATCGCAAGGGACAAGGATTACCGGCGTACCTTTCAATGAAAGTCTGGGAATGTTAAGAACAACCCAGTCTCAAAATTAAGCCCGTCTGGTATTAGCTGACAGCGCAGCCACGTGGTTAGTTTATAAATATTTATGGTGCAGGCGCGATCGCTTTAGGGACTAATTATGCAGGTTATTACTTCAGAGACATCAGCTAAATAAATGTAGAATTCAGGCTCAGGAAAATCCGATTCCAAACAAACACAGCCTCTGGACTCTAGCCTCTAGACTTACTGCCGCAATTAATAATTTTTTCCGTTTCGGTCAAGCTTTCGTAAATCTTATATTGAATTATCTTTTCTGACACTTTTATTAACAACCATGATGAACTCTCGAGAAATTATATTAGCCATCTCAGCAAGTTCCTTAGTAACGCTGATGCCATACCTCTTTTAATTAGCTAATAAAAGATAGGCTGAAAAGCCCACTTGTTTTGCACCTCATCAAATCTTGCCAGCTAAATAATTAGCCGTTTAGCAAATTACTACTGTGGAAGTTTTCGAGATGATGAGGAAATCGTATGCATTGAGGTGAACGGTCATCCTCAAATACGAGTCAAAATGGTATCGCAATAGGCCACCAGACCTACGCGTTTCATGGTGCGCTATCTGAACGATTCCTCTTCCTTCCGAATATTATAACTATTCAAAGATCTTCTGAGAAAAGTAGCTTCCAAAAGAAGGTCATATGAAAAATGTGTACCTTAACCGAAAGCGTTTACTCAAAAATAAGCTTTTAGTTAGCCTCTAACAATTCGCGTGGCAACCCTATATCAGATTTAAGTCTGGTAACTAAGTTGGATAAAATTAGTTCGAAATATTGATATCTTGCTATTAGGTGGTTCTTCGATTACATTTCACAAAAAGCTTTGCGCTAATAGTGTTCAAGCTATACATTGTAAGCTTAATGAGCGTTAAGTATTAAAATTAAAATTTATTGCTCATTGCTTTTGTTGGCTTTTTTTCACGCTACAAACAATTTACATATGCATGTGTGTATATACTTTTAAGCGTTTTTTATTGCTCCGTTGTACATTATTTCCCGATTTCCAATACATAAATATTAAGTTTCAATCAGGCAATTTCCTGTTTTAAATTTAATTACCATTTAGTTATAAATGGCTTGTATTTTTTCATAAAAAATCGTTTCACTTGCTCTTGCTTATTGAGTGTCCAAAATAAAGCCAAATAAAGTACTACTATTTAACAAATATAACACCCAGTAACCAGTAACGAACAACTCAAATTTCTATGCATTAATATTGCCCCACATCCCAATGATTACTCACTTTGTATCCGTGATGCTTGTGAGCGGCGCTAACGGCTGCATGGGCGCCACAATGCTTGAAGGCGGTGAACTGGCGCGTGAACCGTGTCGCGAACTTGAATTCAGCGTATGCCGCCCCAGCATACCAGGATTATTCATATCGTTCACCGCATGTCCATGCGCATGCCCGTTTAGCAGCTGATGCGAGCTGTGCAGCGAAGGCGATGGATTGTGTTGATGACTAAGCTTACGAGTGCTCGCTATGTGATCCTCCTCCGCGGTGTAGGGAAAATGATAGCCATTCTTGTCCGAACCCTCCGACATACGATCCGAATGATAGTCGGTTGAATTGGGTTGATGTTGCTGATGTTGTTGCTGGTGTTGCTGTTGCAGGTGTTGTTGGCGCTGTTGTTGCGCCTGATAGTCGTTCTTAAGTAACGAATGCACCGAATGCATTGAGTCCGCGGCACCAACATACATATGTGGCTTCTTTAGGCTATAGTGATTTTCGCGCGAGCCATAAATGTCAGGTGCAATGCGCTCCTTGGACATATATGGTGAATCCGCTTTTGGGCCCATATAGCCCAGCGTACGTTGTTTATCATAGATGCTGTCACTGAGATAAGCCGCATCCGGGTGGAAGGAGCGCATGTGGCTGACGATTTGTGTGCCACCATTGCCACCAGGGCCGCCAGCAGCGCTACCACTACCGCTACCGCTGCCGGTGCCGCTACCACTGCCACCACCGCCACTGCCGCCGCCATTGTAGTCCTTCTCGCTGCCATAGTGGCTGGGAGGCTTGTAGTTGCCCGCGATGGGTAGTGTGTCGAATTGTCCATAACTGTCTGGATAGTCTTTGCGGCGGTAAATACTGTCGCGTTCGTGTGCATCATAGCCATTGTCATTACGCACGTTTTGCAAGTTTTCCAATATCGATGGAGGCATGTTGATTTTGTTATGATGCTGCTGCAGGTAGGAGGTGTCCGTGAGATCTGGATTCGGCAGTGGATTGGGTGAGATGGTCACTTTTTGGCCGTGCACGTGCTCATTATCCGAGCCAGTTTCTTGTGACCAACGCCCAACATTCGGCGGTGACTGCAGGTAAGCGTCAGGCAATTGACTTGACCAACGCGGCGCATATACAGGTTTATTAACACTAGGGAAGAGCTGTGGACTTTGTACGACATTTAACTCGGGCGGCGTAGTCGCTTGCACATGCTCGGTGATGTTGGGCAGGTAAGAAGGCGTAGCGCTGACACCGGTACTGCGATGCGTGCCCGAAGATCGCGCGGTGCGTGATTCATCATCATCGCTTGAGTGGCTAGAGGCGAGCTCTAATGAGCGGCCATCCGTTTCGGAGCCTGAATCGGAGTCTTTGCGATGGCGACGTGATTTTTCTTCACGACGCCCACCACCGCCACCGCCGCCACCCACGCCGGTAGACGATTCGAAGCCGCGCAGAAAACTGGGTGCGTCGCTGGCCGAGTTGTAGTTCGAGGTAGATGTAGAGGTCTGACGCAATTGGCCGTCACTGGAAAGAAGTGAGGAGAAAAGGTGGGATATTTATATGAAATAAAAGTAGCGGCAGCTACAGTAGAAGTAACCGGTAATTTTTATTTGACTTCTTACTAAATACATAGAGTGAAGGACCAGAAGTTATAGTGTTAGAGTTCTTGCAATTGAAAGAATACATTTGAAATTATTTTAAGAGCTACAATAACACTTTCGCTGGGTACTTCGTTGTACCTTGTTTTAATTACCCATACACGTTTTGGGTACTCGACTGTGAGAAAATATTATAAATATATTTTATTGCTGTTTATCATTTAAGTTTTTGCTTTCAATAATCCTTCACAACTAGTCAAATTGTCTTCCGTACCCTATCATTTCAACACTCACCTATATGGACTTGAGCTTGTCTTCGCCGTACTCCTCGACGTCGTGCTCGAGACACTGATGCCCACATTCCTACGCGCAGTATCATAGCTACCCGCTAAGAAATTGTTCGGTCTCGTCGCTCCATTCACATTATGTGAACTATTGCTCACCACCAACGAAGAGTCCAACAATGGCACTTTCCGTCCCATGCAACGTAGGAAGGTGCGTTGCAAATTCTCTCTCACGCGCTTATTTATAATACAATATCCAATGAGGCAGAAAATGGAATGTAGCACGACTACGCCGGACAAAAGGATGCTCAGCATCTGCGAATTTTCGGAAGCAGCCAACACAGCTAACACCCACATGACGCCCATCATCGGCAGCGAGACGACAGACAACCAAAGCAATGTGCGTAGATTGCCAAATCCGAGTACGTGATCTTTCAGCGTGAATGCAGCTTTCACAGATACAAACAGTATTAGCAGATTCACCACCGACATACCCGCAATGGGACCGACTAACCACCAAACGACCGGCTCATATACAGAAAGCCAACAGCTATGGAATATACATATATATATATATAATAAAAAAAGAACAATTAGAAATGCAAAGCACATAAACCAATTCAATAACGTTTAATTCACAAATACCACAAGCGCACACATACACATATACACACACATACATACAATACTCACAACAAACTATTTCCATACTCATGCGCCCGCACGCCCACCGAAAGTCCAACCACAATAGCTGGTGCACCATAGCCCATGGCAAAGTAGAATCCCATTGGTCCATGGTTGATGTCACGCATCTCGGTAAGCATGCGATACAGGTGCACACAGTCGACGGTCGTCCAAGCAAATGCCGCTAGCCAGAAGTAATGCAAGCAAATCGCTATAAGCTTGCAGGGGAATTCATTTTCGAGTAAATTGCGACGTGACTGCATGCCAACGAAGAAAAGCAACTCGGCGCAGAACACGCAAAGCACGATATTCTGGTGTATGGTATTCGAATTGGTCTGTTGGCCACGCAGCAGCGCCAAAGCAAAGAGTACGCTCAGCAGCACCGGCAGTGAGACCATAAACGCTGAGTAGGATGTGATTTGCACTAATAAAGAAGGCTCTGGTATATCTTCTGGGTCAATGATGTCCACAATCACGGCGTAATTAGAAACGTGCGTGCAGGTACAATTAACGATGATGGGTTGACCATCGAGCGACAGCTCATCGAAGTCGGGCACTTCGGTTTGGCAACCCAGCCGGGTCCATTGGCTGGTGAATGAGTTCCAACGCACACATTGCGGATTTGAGCGTGGGCCAAAACGCGCTGGATCTATGTCCAGCCACATTTGCAGCTTGATGGGCTGTAAGAGGTGCGGTGAGCCTAGTGAACGGTAGATGACGCGCTGCTGTGTTTGCTGCTGTTCGGATGGGTAGATGACTTCCACCTGGCGCTTGACGAGTCTACGATTGCGGTAGATAGCTTCGTTCTCACCTTTTTGCTGTTCGCTAGAATCGCCTGTGATGTGTGGATTTGTGACTTCTGGTGATTCGACTACTTCCTCGCCGGTATCACCGTGGAATTCGATGTTCTCATCGTCGAAGCGCACGCTAATGTGTGGCTCTTCACCGTCTGTAACCTCCATAGCCTCGTTGCTGGTCACTTCGGCGCTAGCTTCGTGTGAGTTCGTCGCAGCCGGTGGCAGTATTTCATGTGCGGTGATGCGTATGTTCTCAATCATGTGCTCCTCGCTGCCGCTGCTGCTCGTTTTCGGCACATCGAATACCTCGATGAATTGCTGTTCGTTGGATCCAGACTTTTGTGATGAGATTTTGCGGAAAGGTATCTCTATACGTTTCTCTTCAGTATCGCTGGATGGTACCAAGATGGCGAGTGAGAGTATAGGGGAGGCAACCTCGATGTCCACACCCCAGCGGCGTGTAATAGTCTCATCGTACATATCTGGTAGAAGTTGCCCCACATCTTTGTACTGCGCATAGGAAACAATGGCGCGGTAATCGATGGCGTTCTGCGTGACTTCATTGCTGCCTGGTGGTGTGATGCCTAGCATGTCCAGTGGGACCAACACTTTACTGTACTTATCGAATTTCGTTTTATCCTGTATGTAATTGTTGTACTTGGGAAAGGTAATCACTGGTTTCTGCTTCGACGAGTGCTGTAGAAAACCGCTCGTGTCAGGCAAAATCACGCTTTCAGTTGTGTACGCATTCGGTTTGAGATTGAGTTTGGTTTTGTGGTATTCACTAAGCTGTTCGGGCTCATAGCCGAAAAGCGACTCAGTTGTGATTATATCCAATGCGAAAACCATGTTGCGCTGCACTATCTCGAATGGGTTGGTGTAGGTGTCATGCTGTGAGCTGGCTAGCACCACCATATACTTATTGAATGCATCCACAAGATCGTCGGGTCCGCGTTGTATCAGCTCGGTGGCACGCTTCCATTCGTTCGCATACTTTCGGTCCAGTATAACGCTTGCGGCATCCACTAGATTCTTAATGAAATACTTGTCTTGACTGTGTGTTAGGTTCAGGCCGTTCTGCATGAGCTCGTAGTTGATTAACTCCTGCAGGATGCCTTCGGTAACTAGCAGATCAGCGCCATATAAGCGATCGTGTGTAAACTTCAGCTCATCTGAGAGATAGTCCATTTCTAGTTCATTAGACCACATATTGCTGCCTTCATTCAGCAGAAAAGAGGACTCCATTTTGTAGCGGCGACTATGCTTTACCAATTTCTTTTTTACAGCGCTCGAGCGATCTACAGTTTCGCATGCCAGTTGCAAGTTTTCCACCATTTTAATGGCAACAAATGAGTTCAGTTCCAGCTCAAGCTTCTCCAATTGCGAAAGTTGCTTTCGCAGCTCAACAAATGGTTCAGAAGTGCAATTGAACATATCCGCCTGATTCCAACCACCCGACATGGCGTCGCAAGTGCGCTGTCCCTTACCCCTGGCCGGCGAAGGACAATTCTCCACAGTAGTGCTGCCGAGCGGCGTCCGTGGCCACCATATACCAGCGGCAAATGAGCGCGGGCAAGCATCATAGACAACTTCGCAGCCATTCAGTGTTACTTCCGCATACGGATTTGAGCAGGAGTCACAACGGCGTCCTATTACACCCTCGCGACACTCACATTGACCTGTCAGTCGATTACAAGCGCTGCTAAATGAGCCTATCGAGTAGCAATCGCAAGGTATGCACGCTGTCTCATTCGGTGGTTGATAATGGTTTGTCTTGCAATAGCACTGGCCGGTGGTCTTGTTGCAGTCCGGATGGTAGCCCTGCTTAAGGTTGCACTTGCATGGTCCGCATACCTTCTCGCCCCACCAGCCGCCAGGACATGGCTGCTGCACCGTCTTCTCACAATATTCACCATGCTGCAGCGAACTGTTGCATTCACATTTGTAGCCGCGTGGTTCGCTGACATTCGCGCGACACACACCAGCCACGCAAGGCTTAACAGTGCAAATAGGCAGACATTCGGGTCCCACGTAGCCAGGTAAGCAATCACAGCGCGCTTCATCCCAAGCAGTCGCGCATGTAGAGTGCGGCGGACAAGTTTCCGGACATTCGGCACGCGACATGCAGCCGTCTTCGACATTTTCGCGTATCGTTGGACGAGACAACACAGACTGTGAGGCGCCAATACGCACATTCTGAATGCAGCCTTCGAAGGGTAGCATATCGCCGACCGCACCAATTGAACCATCAGCGCTGCCGATGACAATCTTTCCAACGTAGAGCCCTTGTACTTTCTGTGACATCGGCACAACACCACTTCGTTGACCGTAGTCCACGGAGAACTGTATTTCCGAGCCGAGCCACTTAACCTCGATGCGATGCCAGTTCCCGTCGGAGAGATAAGCGCCAGCCAAGTACATTGGTTCGTTGTCGTATATGTAGTAGAGTATGCCATTTTTCAGACAAAGCACCACAGAGCTATTTTGCCCAATTTGTATCTGTAGCAGAAATGCGTCTAGCTGCAAAGTACGCATGGAGAGTGAGGTGACCCAGGGCAGTTGTATCGGTCTCAGCAGCGGATTGAAGCTAAGGCTGCCATCGCCGGAGAAGCGCCAAGGTGCGGGTATGGTCTCCTGACATGCATTGCCTGCATAACCTTCAGGGCACTCGCAAGTGTAGGTGTTCCAGCCTTCACGGCAAACGCCGCCATTAAAACAAGGTTCCGACGAGCAGAGTGGTGACTTCTGCGGACAACCGGAGATTGTGCCATTATCGGCTACATACGAATTGAGATCAATGTAGCGGTCGTCGATGCGCAGGTCAGATATGCAGCCAATGAAATCCTGATTCTCCACGGGGAAGTGTGCGGGTATGCGTGGCAAGCCGCCCAATTGCAGCGGACCGGTCAAGTCTAAGAAACGGTGGCAAGTTTCAGTGAGTAGCGCGCAACGTTTATCTAGCTTCAGCGTCGTCTGATTGGCGCAGCTCCATCGATCGCCTAAATTGCCAGCCAAAGCTATTGCCGTATCGCATTTGTCCAGCACCAGTGTCACTGTGCGATTCAGATATACCACCTCCACATCGTGCCATTCGCCATCGGAGACTTTCGCCTGCTGTATGACCGACACACTCTGTTTACTATCACCCAGCGAGTATGAGAAGCTCACGTAACCCTCAAGTATTTCGAGTGCAATGAAGTCGTGCAGCTCATTGTAACGCCCATTGTAAAGCAGTAAACCGTTATCGTGCACAGTCGAAAACCGTAATTTCAAGTTGAATCTATGTCGCTGTTTGAGGCTCTCAAAGGTGAGGAAGGAGTTTTTGGAGAAAGAACGCGAGCGCAGCTCACACGTCGCTGTATACGGTGGCGGCTGTGAGCTGAGGAAGGAGTTCATGCAAGAATAACCGCCGTCACAGGCGTCCGACATGCAGTGCTTAAGCGCGGAAATCTCCGTTTCGCAGTTAATGCCCGTATGCTTCGGTGAACAAATGCAGGTATAACCGCCCTCGCGACGCACGCATGTGCCGCCGTTGCGACAAGGATCCGAATAGCAAAGATCCACCTCAGTGTCGCACAAATAATGCTCTTTGCTGCCCGTGAAACCTTCGGGGCACGAACACGCAAAAGTATTTACCGGATAGATTGGGCGGAAGAGTACCGTATCGCTGTGTATGAACTCTGAGGCATTACCGAACTTGAGCACAGTGAGACACTCTTCGAAATTGAGACAAGGCTCGCGCACGCAAAGATTGTCGTCAAACGGCAGCACCTCAACTGTGGCGAGGCGCGCTAGTATGGCGCGATTCAGGTAGACACGCTCCTGTAGATATTGTGGCGTGTAGAATTCCTCGTGCGAAACATCCGGCCGTTTAGCGGAGAAGCTCACATTTAAGATGCGTGAGGTGACATCGGTGTCGTCTTGTATAGAAAAGATGAATATATTTTCTTTCGGGCAAGGAATAATCGCTGCCAAGCCATCGAGAAAAAAGTTGAGTAGCGGAGAGAGGAATGCCTCTTCGGTCATTTCATTCAAACGCACCGTAACGGAATTGAACAGCATATCCTCTGTGATCAAGCGCACCGAAAGCTGCATGATGGCTTTCACTTCATTGATGCCATCCGAGACGGAAACCTCCATAGTTGCAAATTTTGGTACATTCGTATTCAGTTGCGGGCTAAGTATCAAACCACCTGAAGTAGTATTCAATCGTATAAGATTCGCATTGTTGCCGGAGAGTATGCGATAAGTAAGTTTGTCGGTGACGTCAGCATCCGATGCCGGTATCCTGCCGATCTCGCCACTTGGGAAGTGATCGCGGAAATTGTTGAAGATTACTTGGAAGTCTCGCAGCATCGGCGCATTGTCATTGACATCGGTGACCAAAATCTCTACATGCGCGTCATTACGCAGTGGCGGACTAGCTGCGCGTATGACCAACTCGAACCGCTTGCGATTTGACTCATAATCCAGCTCAGTCATAGTCAGCAGCTGCGCGCGTTCCGAGCCCGGGCGTGTGACCAATGAAAAAGAGTTCGAGTCATCGCCACCAATAATCGAGTAGTGAACCGCTGCATTGACGCCCTCGTCGGGATCGTGTGCATGTATTTCGCCAACTACCGAGCCCACGGGAGAATTTTCCGGCACGTAAAGCGTAATCTTATCCGAGGGGAATGTTGGTGGTGAGTCGTTTACGTCTTCCAAACGTATCTGCACTTCAACGGTGCTCGACAGTGGTGGCGAGCCTTTGTCCACAGCAATGGCGGTTAGATGATAAGTGGCGACGCTCTCGCGATCCAAGCCCTTGTTGGTGCGTATTGTGCCGGAAGTAGGGTCGATGACAAATGAGCCATCCTCTATATCGCGATCGCTTAGCAGATACTTGATGCGCCCATTCAGTCCGATATCGGGGTCCGTTGCAGACACTTGTATAACAGAGGTGCCGACTAGCGCATCCTCAAGAATTGATGCTTGGTAGAGTGGGTTCTTGAAGGCGGGTGGATTGTCATTCACGTCAGTGACGCTAATCTCCACATCGGTGGTATCACTTAGCGACGGATTGCCGCCATCCTTCGCGGTCACTGTAAGCAGATAGCCGCTAGTCGCCTCGCGATCCAACAGTGCACTTGTAACAATTGCGCCAGTTTGTTGATTTATTGCGAATGGGTCTGGACTGCCCAGGCCATTTATGCTCTCATCATTCAGCGAGTAAGTGATCTGCGCATTGATGCCGACATCGCTGTCGGTCGCTGACACTACCAAGACCGTCGTGCCGATCGGCGCATCCTCGAACACCGATGCGCTGTAGGGCGCATTCTCGAATATTGGCGCGAAATTATTGGCATCAGTTATGTTAATATTTACAGTAGCTGTATCCGAGCGACCGCCGGAATCTGTAGCTGTAACAGTGAGCACAAAACGTTTCTCCTGTTTGTAGTCGAGTGATTGCGCAATCGTTATAAGGCCTCGTCCATTTTGTGAGGTAATCGCAAAGCGGCCGCGTGTGTTGCCCGAAGTTAGTTCATAGTGCAGGCGTGAGTCCTCATCTGGATCAGTGGCTGTAACAGTCACCACAGGCGTGCCCGGTGGCTGATCCTCACCCACGTTCGTTTCGTAATATTTCGGATTGAATGTGGGATCATTGTCGTTCACATCTTGCACTGTTATTACCACAGTCGAACTCGCAGACTTGGGCGGCACACCACCATCTTTGGCGACAACTTGAAAAGTGAAACGGCTTTGCTCCTCGCGATCCAGTTGCTTGATCGTCTGTACCCAGCCAGTACGCGGATCAACGGCCAGTGGAAAGTTATCATCGCGCTCAGAAATGCTGTAGGCGATCTCGGCATTAGCGCCCTCATCCGCGTCGTAAGCCTGCACACGTATTATGTTATAGCCAACCGGCACGTTCTCTAGCACAGACTCTTGAAACTGTGAGGTGTAGAAGCGCGGCGCGTTATCATTCGTGTCGATCACATTCACCAGCAGTTGTGTAGTGTTGCTGCGCGATGGACTGCCGCCATCCTGTGCGCGTATTACGAGGCGATAACTGCGCACACTCTCGTAGTCCAACGGCTTAACAAGACTCACATCACCGCTCATAGAATCAATCGAAAACTGGGATTGCGTATTGCCGCCAATGATGGCATAACGTATTGCAGCGTTGTTTCCCTGATCAGCGTCCGCGGCGCGTATATGCGCCACCACATTATCATCACCCCACTGATCCTCGGGCACTTGCACTGTGTAAGTGCGCTCACTGAATTGCGGATAGTTGTCATTGTCGTCTAGGATTTTCACGATTACTGTAGCGGTGGCGGTTTTGCGTTCACTTTGTGCTGAGGCCATATCCGAAGCGGTGACGATGAGATTGTAGCTATCAGAAGTCTCGCGGTCGAGCGCACTGCGGGTGGAAATTACACCTGAGCGTGCATCGATGCGAAATATCGGCAGTTCTTGGTCCTGCAGCGTGCCCGTGCCATCTGAAATGCATGTAAGGAGACAAAGTTTGAGTAAAATTAGTGAAAAGTTGAGCAAAAGTTTATTTTAAATCACGCTAATTGTGCTGTTATCGTTTTACTTACCAGTCACGCTCTCTATGCCATACTCGATTTCCGCATTTTTGCCGATATCCTGATCCGTAGCGCGCAAAGTGATCACCGTCGAACCAACTGTCGCACCTTCGCGTATACTCGCTTCGAACTGCTCAGCCTCGAAAGTCGGACTATGATCATTACAATCCAGCACATTCACCTGCAGCGTCGTCGTACCTGAACGCGGCGGAAAACTATCATCTGTCGCAACCACACGAAAATAATGCACATCCATAAGCTCACGATCCAAACTCGCCGAAGTCGTGACCACACCAGTGCGCGAGTCTACCTTGAAGAGGGACTGCGAACGTGAGTCCAGCAAAGATACCATCGAGTACACCACCGGCGAGTCTTCGGGGTCACGGGCACGCACTGTTGTCACTGCCGAACCGGCGGACTGTTCTTCCAACACTGATGCCACATAAAGTGCCTG
>JAPVRG010116152.1:3544-14888 GCA_029783565.1 Rhagoletis cerasi | reverse complement strand
TTTAGTGATGTGAATAGTATCGAGTATCGAATAGTATGTATTTGATACTGTTGAGAAATTTGATTATTCGATTAGTATTAAAAAATAATGTCGATACTCAATCTTCTTCAATCGTTAATTTTTTTTTCATAATAAGCGTTTGGGATCGACGCCAAGGCAATTCCCTTGAACATATTTTTACTTAAAAAGTGCCATTATGAGTGAGAACATAAGATTACAAGTCACAAGACTCATTTTTAGCGGTTTTGGTATGAGATTTTTAACGGAAACTTAAAAGTATCGAGTATCGATCGATACTTGAAAGTACCGAAAATTCACATCACTAGACTTCTTTACTCTATGCCGAGAGATAGAGTAAAATTGTTTACTTGGCTTTCATTGTGGCATACCGTTTGCGTCTTGCGCTTACTGTTATAAATGTCACGCAAAGCCAAATAGTTTTATCTGACACGATCTTTATTCTTTCATAGTCGTAAATTATGTAACACTGATATTCAACTTTTTGCATTTATTGACTTTTTTTTGAATTTTTTAATTTAGTTGTCGAAGCATTTGCAATACTCGCAAATATAAATTTCCATTGCAATGCTCTCAACCCGCCTGGCACCTTACTAACAGACTTTGGGGGAAAATCATTGACGTAATCTCTTCTTGCATTGGATACCAATTCGTCTTTCTTAAGGGAAAGACCTCTGCCTCCGAGCATATTATTTCAACAAAGGTTCCTCTCTTCAGCATCTGAGTGCTATGCATATAAAAAAAAGTCTTCCTACGCATTTGTATTTCAGTCGCCAAACCCATACAGGCTTTCACTTATACACGCGCTAGCCCAAAGCGAAATCGAAAAAAAATATAACTCAAAGTAAATGATTTTTTATTTACTTTCATTTTATTGTAGCTACCCGGATTTCTTTTCCTACTCCCTTCACTGTTTTTTAAATACCCGCTTTAACGCATTGCTTTCCCACGCCAGGCTCAAGTAAACATTACTGACCTGCACTCAATGCTGCACAGAAAAGGCGGCGCATTATCTTTGGGTCTCCTATTAATTTGACATAAAATGAAAAAGGACTTTGCTGATAAGATGACGCAAAAGGATGAACGACTGTTGAGTACGTATTGCTGCAGGTAAAGGTTACTTTTTAACATTGCTTCTTTATTCATTGGAGGATGGTTGTTTGCTTGCCTCGTTGCACTTCGAACGCCCCAAACTGTCAACGCCTTCGACTACCGAAATAAATTACAGCGAACAGTTATATGGCACAACACAATCGTGAAAGTATTTATTTGTGCGTGGGCTAGGGATTTTCGGAAACTACCTGTAGAATGAGGAAGAATGTACATATTTGCAGTAAATATATCTTTGATGAACAATCGAAATAAATCGTTGTACATGTATATGAGAGTGGATTTTTAAAATTAATTTAAGAAACAATTTGAATGCTTACGCTGTTCAATTGCTAGTGGCATGAGGTGCTAAGCTCTGCTCACCAACACAGAGTCAAAACAAAGCCTTGAGAGCTCTTACAGTTTTCTTTAATCTCTTGGTGGTAAACTTTTTGCTATACATAAGTATTTAAGTCAATTATCTCAAGGGCCAATGTCTATTCATGTATAAGAATCACCTCAATCCGCTACGGAATATAAAAGGTGTTGAAATTGTCACTAAACCAAATTAAAGTTTATGAGAAATAATGTGACTTTAAAAAGTAACCAAACTGTCAGCGCAATCTTCTCACAGCTGGATTCTTAGCGAGGGTACGCAGGAATTTCTTTGGGGCAATCGATGTGAACAAAAGTTATAAAAAATCGTATTGAAACTTTTTACTCTAATCAATGCAAATGTGCTTTTAATCAGTGTTGACAGTTAATCCAACGACAAAAAAGGTGGGAGGAGCGAGGGAAAATAAAATAATGAATTAAAATAAAATATCTCCACACAACAGCGCCAGTGTCATTTCAATGGGTAACTGTAACTGCTACACCGCTTGCTGCGCAGCACTGTTTGTATGCATATTCGGTTGCTATTGGCCGGGTCGGTCGATCACTGCAGCGGCAAGTGTCAATATAATAAATGAGGCTATCAAAAGGAAATGAAACGAAATGCATATTCAAACAACAGCCGACCGACCCACAGCATTCACAATGAGATTGCCGCAATAAAAATAAAAATGAGGTATGTACATATGTATATCGAGCAGTGTATGTGCAGCATACAAATGGCAATCTGGTAGCTGGCAGCAGGTAGCAGAACCTTAGTAGTTGCCTTTACTCGTAAGAGTGCTGCATTTGCCGCCGCTCAGAGCTGTTTTGAGTGCATTATTGCAGGAAACGTGTGCGATGTTATCAAAAACCGGCGTTGGTTGACTGCTGCCATATGTATATACATACATATTTATATATGTACGTATTCATGTGCGGTGTGTTTTCTCACACGCCCACTTCCATCAACATTTTATGCTAATATCGCTTTAATTACATTTTGATGAATATTACGAGTGTACAGTGGCGTTGGTAATTCTAGAAGTGGCAGCCATCAGCAGCGGTGGCAGCTTCTTCAAAATAGTAAGTTGAAGTTTAAGATTTTGTGCGCTGATAGTATTTCTGTCGATAGCTGTTGCCATTACTGATGTCTGTGCGTCAGCAACATCCACTGCAGGTAAGCGTTGGAGATAAACATTCGTGCGTTGCATATTCTGCCAGCTCTGGTAGCCAATACTGCGTCAGGCGTAGATGGTTTAGTCCACTGCGCTGTGTTGCTGGCCGGTTAAATTTCAAAATGTGCTTCTAATTGCCATGATGGCGTGTTTATTTGCAACGCATGCTGCTGGTTGGCATACAAAGTGTGTGATGTTGCTAAAAACTTAAGCTACGGGCTGGATGTATGTACATATGTCCACATGTGGTTTGGTCTACATCATTGAAGACAAATGTTCTTGTACTTAATTTTATATAGTACATACCTACATATAAGTAGGATATATTAATAACTATTATTGGAGTAATTTAACGACTTTGGTGTTGCGATCTTCGTACAAAAATTCATGGCAGGTGAGAGATCCAACAAAAATTTTTTTAATTTTTCATTGTTTTTTATTGGGAGGCGATGAAAAGTAAATCAACTAAAATACAAATGTACAGCTTATGACAATGATCAATATTGATTTTTACCGGTTTAATTCTGCTGTGCCTAAGTAAACAAATTGTATATATAAACACACGCCATTCTACAACGAAACTCATGGAAATCAGAGTTACAAACTTTGTGCAAAATAAAAAAAATCTTCAAATTTTCGTTGAAAGTTTGAACTTTTTATTAACAATTAAAAAGAATTGAGTATGAAGGTTTGCAGCCCATTGAATTTTAGTACATAAATAAAATGCAAGTTTGAAGTAGCTGGAACTACAGTTGATTTTTGCTAAGTTTTTTTTTAAGTTTTGCTGGTTTTCTGCCTTGTAAAGACGTACATTATATTGAAAAAAATAGCCAACATCTACTGGTAAATTTCGGTAACTAAACAAATTTCGACTGCCATAAATTTTTATAGTTCAATAAATTTCTATAAGTAAAACTTTTAACAGCTCAAAAAATTTTGATAACTCGAGGTATTTAGATAATTAAATATATTTCTGTGGCTCGATTCATTTTGGTAACTAACTCGATGTCTCGATACATTTCGACGATTATAAATTTTTATAAAAGGATAAATTTTAATTACTTAATAAATATCGATAACTGGATAAATTTGGATAGCTCAGTTGATTTTCGTAACTCGATAACTTTTGATGTGTCGATAAATTTCGACAACTATCGATAAATTTCGACATCATTACTCATACTTTACGTTGATGCATATACGAATAAACCCTTTATTTATGCAAGTACATACATATGTATGCAACTTCAAGCAACATAACAAAAAGATACGCCTTTATTGCAAAGTTTACTTTCAGTGAAACAGCTGACTTTTTTCGTTATGTGGTAAGCGTATGGTAATAAAAATGTATAAAAAAAATTTCCATGAGAGGCTATTTCGATAACTAGTGATAAACTTCAATAACTGTCAATGGAATCCGATAACTATGGATGCATTTCTATATTATTGTATCGGTTTCAGGAACTACACTGAGAAAACACTATGGATATCACATCACTAAAAATTTATATTAATGTATGGCACGTAAATTAAATTTGATAAGTAAGTAGGATGATAATCCTTTAATTTATATGATATCCATAGCGTAAGTATCGATGAATGCCGATAGCTATCTATAAATTTTGATAAATTTTGAGAACCATCGATAACTCGTAAAACTTCATAAAATTTTTATAATCCGCTAGATTTAAATTTCGATAGCTCTCGATAAAAAATTAAATTAAAAATTTATTTAACTCAATAAACTTTGATAACCCGATAAATTTCGATAACTTTTAATTTTGATAACTGAACATCAGTGCATTTCGATAACTATTTAAAACTGTCGATGAAACGGTAAAATTTGATAAATCAATAAACTTCGGTAACTCAATAAATTTCAATAGTTCAATACATATCAATAGCTCCATAAATTTTGACATCTCTGTCTGAAATACATCGGTAACTTTGTTCTGAGGCGAAAGACACCTACAGCTCTGAAGCTCCAAAGTTTTCGTGTCGTCAGTCTACAAATGTTGGGTATTAGTCTAAATATAATTTCCTATTATGCAGCCCACTTGCTATTGGGTGTAGAAAATGTCAAGGCATATGTTGGCAACAGCGGGTGTTAGTACAGTTTTTGCGGCACTGGAATGATGCAGCGAGTTAGTTACATCTTGGAAATTATTTTCAATAAGTTTATGGAAAACCAAGCTGCGAATTTTCTCCATAATTTTTTGCTTTCATAAGAAGAAGAACGCGTATATGGTGTGCAAAAAATTGCGTACGGTTTCCGGTGTTCTAAAGGAATGTCAGTGCCAAAACTGATTCAGTAAGTTGCTGGTAATTTTGATATCAAATGTCCTACTAGATCAGATGGATTCACAGAGGCTGATAACGAAAAAATTAAGGAATTAGTCAAGTCAAATCCAAGTTACATGACGAGAGAGATTACAAAAAAAATTGCAAATTGACCCAAAAAGCGTTCCATCTAAAGAGGCAGCAAGCTCCATATTTGGATTTTACACAGAAGTTCATTTCATTGCGCCTATGGATATCTACGATATTTTGCTGAAACGTAAAGAGAAAAAGGGATCGCCTTTTTGAAAAGAATGCCAGCTGGTGATGAGAAGTGACTTCCTTACAACAAACGGTCTTGGTTACGTCATTATTATGCGCCACCAACAACTTCATAAGAAAGACTATATGAAAATAAAGTGTGATGAGATTGGGAGAGTGTGTGGGTTTTTTAGCTTCTACCAAGGACCTAATTGATCCATTCGATTGGATGGTTTGCATGGATCTGTCACCCAGACACTAATTGGTCAATAGTGAATAAATAGTATTCCATCACAACGACACGAGACCACACATATTTTTGGCGTCCGGACAAAAATTATTTGAGCTGGGAAGGAATGGGATGTGTTGCCACTTCTATCATACTCGCCTAACCTTGCGCCATAAAATTTTCACTTCTTTCGCGCTATTCAAAACTCCTTGCATTTAATAATGTTACATTCATATGAGGCGGTAAATCAGTATCTTCTTTAGTTCTAGCCAATAAAGATAGGTTCTTCTACAGGCAGGGAATAATCAAGTAGGAGGTCATCAAGCAGAGCAGAGAATTGATTGATCTTTGAAGTTCATATAAATAAATTATTTTGAAAAAAAAATACAAAAAATGTTTACTCTACCCGTTAGAAAATATAGCTGGGCTGAGTATACTAGAATATATGTAGTTTACGTGGACTTCAAAAAAAGAACAAGCCATACGTTTTTGAAAATCTTCTCTGGCAAAGTTCAATGGAGTACGTTTGGTTCTCTGTTCTATGGTAAAACGTAAAGACCCCAGAACGAAAATTAACCGCAGCGCTTTCGTCGAACATGTGCGCGTTGCTTATTTCTCTAATCTCCGAAATCCTACAGGATATTAAATAGCAATGATGATTTTGTTCTTGAAATAACTAAACCAAATATTTTTCGAAAAACTACACCAAAGCCGTTCGATATTGGAATCCACATCTAATGCATTACCACGCTGATCACCGCAGAACAGCCGACATTAAAAAAGCGCAGAACAATGGGCGAATGGGCTTGTTTTTATTTGCTCTTTATTTGTTTGTTGTAATAAACGAGTTGCAATGAGCCGCAGCGATTGCAGGTGAACGTTTTGCCGCCTTTGCCGCTCATGCAACAGTGCATAGCGCAACAAAGCCAAATGCAATACTCACAGCAAAGCAAGCATCCCTGCTGTCGCCTTGACCGCTGCCCACCTGCTCCACCGGCGCACCAGTCCATCTCGCGACGCCCAATGACGCGGCTACATTGCATTCATACATTTTATTGGAATTTTTTCTTTACAATAGCGCAGCTTCTACCTTTGGTGCTTCAGCCTTTTTATTACTTAAGCATAGAAGCTGCAACAAAAGCTGACAACAGTAGCCTGCAGTGGCGTGTAACAGTAGCGCGCGAGCGTTTTTCCGCCTTTGCGCATTGTGATGATTCCAATACTTCTTCTTCTTCGGTGATTCAGTTTTTTGCGAGTTTGCGCGAAGTTCCGATTCACTGATCACAATGCGCCAGTGCAGCGGTGCAGTGGCCGACAAAAAATATTTTGCAGGATTATTGTTAGGGAAATCATCGAAGCAATGTGCAACAAATATGTGCCGCTGCAGTGCATAAAGAATAAATAGGAGAGTGAGTTCGGTTGCAAAAAATCGACAATGCAACTGGGGCGCAGGGGATGCTGTTTGGAGGGGAGCAGTATGGTGCAATGGGGCGTGCATGCAACACGATGGCGCGGCATAAGGAACACATAAAAAGTGCCGCATTTGCCACCACCTTTTGTTGCACCTGAATGAATGCCGGGCTGCCTACCTGCTTGAACTGACCGAGAAGGTGGAGTTGCTGTTTGTGTGCATTTGGGCTCTTAGCATCACAGTGGCTGGTAAGTGGCAGCGCCATAATGTTGCAATGTGATTACTATTTGCGTTTTGAATTTGTAGGAAGACACAAAAATTAATTAGTGCAGATTGTTCCGCTGGAAAGCAAATTGCCACAAAAGAAAGAAGTAGCCGCTGAGAGCTAGAAAAGAAGAATAATGAAAAAAAAAACAAATAAGTGGAAATGAATAAACAGCAACTCGGCAACTTTTGAATGGCGCACAATGGAAGGCGGCGGCGCAGCCAACTGGCGGTGCGCCTGCGATTTTAAAGCCTTTGTTGTTTCTTAGCAATCATTTAGGCCATAAAACTCAGCGCTTTAGGCCTAGAAAAAGAGCAACAACTGCTACATTTTTATGTTCGTTGACAAATTGTCCAAAACATTGTTTCAGAGAATAGCGCCTAACAACAACTAAACGTCCAAGTCTGGCAGTGGCTACCTGCTTAAGCTCATAAAAATAAAGCAACGAAAAAATTTCAGTGTAATCTTGGTTGGAGGACAAACAAAAAAGTTAAATCTTAAAATTTTACGAGCATTATTCGACAGAATTTTACCGCACACATCGAAAAGGGAAACGAAATGTAATAAGAAAAAGGAACAAAACAAGAAAAAAGTGAATGAAATTTGTGTTATATGCCCAGCTATTGGACAAGTGTTACCAGAGATATGTAGTTTTAGTAAATGTTAGTGTCAAATATTTCCAACAAGTTTGAGGTAATATTTACCCCAGTGGTCACATTTTAAGAGTATAAACTTGCAATGGGTCATATGTAGTTCCCTGTATTCCCAAAGCTTGCGTTAGGGCAGGTTACTTGTTTATTACGCGGTGCTCTTTCTCGTAATCGCTTATTGAAGATACAAGTTGAAGATACTGTCAACGATACAATTAACTTATTACAACAAGAAATCCGAAAATTTTGCAGAATTTATTTTTGTCGTGGATTTGAATTTTATCCTTGCGGAAATGAAGTCCAACCAGGGTCAGGTGTTTTCGCTAAGAGAAGTGACCAGTCATGTTGCCTGCAGTCCTCTCTGCTATACTTTTTGATAGAGCGTGACATGAGTTTTGCTCACCTGCAGCCCCTCGAAGCCTTCTGAACGAAAAATTCACCCTGTTACCTACGGTGACTTCGATGGCCAAAGATGGAGTGCAACCTATAACTGGTTGAGGACTAAGGAATATCTGGTCTAAATCCTTTCTGGCCAAATAGTCAGATGCCTCGTTATCAGATACTTGCGTTTGACCTGGCACTCAGAATCAAAAAAATTGTGTTTCTTTAACAACGTAATTTAGCCGAGACTACTTTTAAAAAACTATATCGGCTTGGAAAGCTGAAGCATATTCTCCAAAAGAAAAGTGAGGTCCATCCCCATCATCTTCGAAATAGACTCCAAATGCTGACCCAGTGCTAAATTTGAGCCAATAATAAAGATCCCACAATTTGTAAGCTCGGGCTCAGTATTGGAGTTAAGCCAGCACTAAGTCACAGGGAACCCAGCATTGTACTATCTCTTCAGCAATGAATATGTACTATCTTGCGGCACTGAAAGCACACTAGATCCATTGGATTCCTTTAATTGACCGACTTGAAGCCTTACCAATAAAAGCCTTTTTACATTGCCGGACAAGTGTTAAGGCATTGGAGATCATTTGTTCAACGTGAGATTTCCATAAAGGTTTACTACATATCTGGGACTATGTCTATATATTTCACTTCGGAAGAAATCTGAATAGCTAGTGGCTCCTTTAAGAGTAAGTAGAATCAACGTACCCCTTCTTTTAAAGAGAACGCAACTAGTTTTGGTTAGTGGAGAGCACATTCTCACTACACTAAGTATCAGTCATATTTAGTGTTTCTTGGGATTTTCTGCAAGCAATTGAGAGAGAGAGGCCTTTAATGAGGCGCCGCAGTTAGTTACATAGCCCTGGGCGTAGGTATTAAAGGCGCTAACGTTGATAAGTAGGAAATCAAGTTTCAATCGCCAGAGCAAATGAAAAACCACGCCACCACCAGACCAGAGTCTACTATATGCCTAGATACCGAGTTGTGGTGAACATGTTTTTTTCAAGGCCACCAACAACAGCTTAGTAACGTTCGCGAGTATAATATCCAGAATACTATACGGGCCAAGAGATTTTAAGCTGTCAAAAGATTCAATAGCATATCTTATGGCATCTTCATTTGTCAGTGACACAGTTCTGGCAGTTCTGGCAGTTTGTACATAGGCAATGTGGCTTCCACATTCTCTCCTACTCCTGTCGAAGGAGAGAAATGAGTAACCATTGCGTACATATTTCCAGTTAGATGTGTCTATAAAATAATTCAAAGGGTCTAAATTTTTGTGTCCAAGAACAAAACCATCAGGCCTCTTGTATGAACCTAGCTTCTTGTTTTAGTCGTTTTTAAGGACTTTCACCCGCCTAGCTGTTTGACTCAAGCTTTCAATACTTTTTCGAAGAACGAATCAATACGCCAGTTGTGCGCAGCGGTAGCATTGGCAGTCCAACTCAGCAGTTATTAAGAGGGTCAGATTTAAAAATTTCCTCAAATCGCTACTAAGGGGTGGACGAGCTGGAAAATCCTTATCCTAACTGACGCTAAGGACGACCGTTAAATTAACCGCCGCGTGGATCGGGTTATAGATATCGCAAAAAGGAAGTACTGAAACTCCTTTCTAAACCAAAAGTTGAAACTCAGTATAGCTGTAGTCCGAAACTGAATCCTCGCAATTTTAAATTTACCGTCCCACCTGATAGTTAGAAATGCACAGATCAGTCACCCCCTAGGTATTCATTTACTTATTTTAAGGGACATTTAGGTTTTTCCAAGTGAATAGAATAATAGAAAAGCTGCAATAGCAATATCGATAGAGCCTGAACCTTTTCTTGTATTCGAACCAAATACTATCAGAGAGGAGCTTTGGAAATAAAACAGGGCAAGCAGAAAACGCACGACAAACAGCAATCGACTGGTCTGCACTAGTCAAATCAGTTATTATGAGCTTACAGTATAATACAATTTTAAAAACTTATAAGACTATCTAAGGATATAGTAAGAAATTTAGCAAGCCTCTTGACAGGACACTGCACACTGGCGATGGATTCTCGAATATCCGATTAAGAAGCAAATATCCAAACAGGTCATTTGTAAATTTTTTTTATGAATAGTCTATTAGGATCAGAGAATTGCAACTTTTACAGCCTTTTTACACGCTCTAAAGATTTATGGCCTTATTTATAAAAATTTGATTAAAAGAGCTCTATAGAGTGATATTTTCATACAAATTTCGATTTATAAAGCAGCTAAGGTCTTCCTTATTTTTTATGAATTCGCGTTTTAGATTTTAGCAGTTATTTAGCTTCAATTTACAAAATATAGTACGAGATGAACACTTAATAACTATACTTTAAAGGCTGAAACATAGGTAAAATTCTACTAACTTTTACATCACTATTTCGGAACACGTGTTCGCTTCTTCCTTACAAATTTTCTTTGCGCTCACATTCTCTCACTACTATGACGTCACACCCGGTTGCTCTCATCTCAATTGGTGCAATCTTGTATTCTATCATTCTTGTTTGCCAGCAAGAAAACAGCTGAAGAAAAAGCAGCTGGTTGTAGTTTACGCAATCCCTAAATATGAATTTTGTTGGAGCCAAAAATAAAAAATGGAAGATGTATGTTTGTCTATTTTTACTAAAAAATATAATGAATGGTATTTTATAACTCGTCCGTGGAAGAAAGGGAGATGGGCTTACAATTAGGCTGGCGGCTTTTAACTTAACTTTAAACAAACCGTCAGCTCTTTTTGAAACTTGCAAGTTTTTGTTAGTTTAGCGTTCGCGTACTTTTGCAGACATTTCTCTACTTGAGAGGTAACACATAAAAATTCCTTCGAATTTTGTTGTTAAAAGTTTTCTGCTGGAAGAATACGCGAATATACCTTTTATCAACGGATTGTTTCAATTCCACCCACATTACGCATACCCATGTAGGATTATGTGCATACATCCCAACAAACACAAAAATGAAATATTTCTTCAACATTGGAGAAATTCATAGTTCTTAAGTTGATATCCAACATCATTTTCCAACCTTGGACAGGAAGTTGAGATAAACTTGAGAAAAACTAATTCTAAAGGGTGGTTAAATTTTAAGGGCCGATGTTGATTTTGAATAAAACACAAATTATTTTGGAAATTATTGTAATTTCTTTTTATTATGATAATATGGTGTGGTTCAATTATGTATGGAACAAAATAT
>JAPVRG010116088.1:0-11114 GCA_029783565.1 Rhagoletis cerasi | reverse complement strand
ATGACCATGTTAATTTTACGTGTTTCATGTACATACATTTCACGTAAAAATGATAGTGTCGAAATGTTAAAATAAACATTTTTTCATTTCAGTTGAGAATTGTAAACAAAAAATGTTAACTTTACGGTGGTTTTTAGTATTTTTTTGGTTCAGTGCATTTTTTACGAAAAATGCAAAATAAGCTTGCAAATCGCAAAAAACCCCAAACACTAAAATCTAAGATGGCGGAATGTTGGCAAAGGCAATTTATGAGCAAGATCTACATGTCAAATAGAAGTAAACTGCATCAAAAAATCGCTGTTAAAAATTAAAAAAAAAATCTAATTTTACTGGGCTAATATATAAGCTTCAGTAGGTACTAAAATATCGCAGTTTTTGTATTTCTGCCAAGTACCGTTACATGGAAAGAAGGCGTGGTTATTGTCCGATTTCGCTCATTTTCAATACCATCCCTCCTTATCCCAATAGATATCCGCGTACCGAGCTTCGTTGAGATATGTATCTAAATTTTTACTCGACTTATCGTGTGGACACGACGGACAGACAGATATGGCTTAATCGATTTCTCTTTTTATTCTGAACATTTTGGTATATACATACATACATGTCTGTATCTATCTCGATTCCGTTATGCTGTTACAAACAACCGCTATGCGAACAAAGTTATAATACCCTTGTGCACAAGTGTCCTCGGGCACAAAATATATGTCGAAGTGGTATTTATTTAACATCTTGGAGAGACAATATCGCTCTTTTGCTTAAAGGACATCATAATAAAAAAGTTAAGTTCGCAGGAATGGCTACCAGACTTTCTTTTATTTTGTCTAAAAAACACATAGCGATAACCAAATGATTATTTAATAGTAGCCACTGGGCTCAAGTAAACTATTATGCTTATAAACATATATAAATGTATTTTTTACAGGCTTTTATTAAGTTTCACCTGTCTCCAATCAAAATTTGCAATCAATTTTTAACCAACTTCCTGATGAGCTAGAAACTTGAAACTCCGATCTTAGCTCAGAACCCGATGGCAGTGCAATGTGAAAAAACTAATCCGCTAGGTGGCGCAAGAGTCGACATATTGGAATACTTGAATTTATGGTGAGATTTGGCTAATATTTGGAACGTACGTGAAAAGGAATAACACCACAAAAAAGTTTTGCCCGGTAGGTGGCGCAGGGTTCGAGATATTTGGAAAACCCATATTTATGGACCGATTTCGTTCATATTGTTACGATTATCTTTTGACCCCCGATAATTTCCCAAACCTTTCGGGTTCGTTTCACTGGATCGTTAAATAAAAATGCTCAAATTACAGTACAACTAACTTTATTGTACAACGAACACTTTACAATACTTGATAACTTTAAATTTACTGATCCCATGCTTATTAGCAACTTGATTCTTAGCTTTCCGCTTAAATACTGAACTTTACTTTCCGCTTTCTGATTTACGATTTAATTTCTGTGCACCGTAGCCTCGCCTTTATATACCTGCGCTGTCACTCATAGCAACTGTAAAAGGTTCTACTGACATCTATCGCACGTATCTTCTTCTCTCACTTAACCAGTGAAGTGAATTCACACACGTACTTGTATTACAGTGAACACACACACGCACTTGTATCGCAGCATTCCACCATTGACGTTTCTCGGTATCGAGGCTTCTACGTCTTTCGTGATAGTTCGCTTTAGTTAATTCGTGTGTTACAGTATTCGCCACACTGCCCTCCACCTAAGTCTGTTCGTCCGGATCAGACACACTCCCGTTCCAAACGCTGCAAGAATCTCGAGATGGACCACCTTCATATTGTTTTCGGTCGCTCAAAGGTCTAGATTCGATACACGACATCATTTTCACAACCTTATATGGACCTTCCCAGTTACAGTGCAATGAAGGTGGTCCATCTTTCTCGGGGTTCATCGCTTTATCATCTTGTCACTCATAATTTGAGTACGTTGTCTAACAAGAAAATGTATCTCTCTCAGCTCCTCCTCTAGGATGTTGGACATTTCCTTTCCCATTTTTCTTTCATCGCCACTTACTCCAAATTTCAGGTGACTAGGCAAACGGAGTTCACTGCCGAAGATTACCTTTGCAGGAGTTTTACCCGTCGTTTCATGTACGTCGTTCCAGTTTTCCGGATACGCAGTATCTGGCACATCTCTTGGAATATGCCATGGAAAGATTTGGGAGTTTATTTTTACTCCAAGCTCAACTTCACCGCACACATAAAATTTATTATTTCTAAATCGTTCGCGATGTTGGGCTTTAGTCGTAGTAATTGTTCTCCGTTTTCTGATCCTTATACTCTCAAACTGTTGTACTTGTCTTTAATTGGAATGCGCGGTATTTATTTGGAGACCCTTTCATGAAGTTTATGTTAATAGATTAGAGTATGTTCAGAGGGCTTTTATACGCTTTGCCTTGTGCTAGATGAAGTTTGTAGACCCTATCCCGTCCTATCGTTCTCGTTGTGCATTGATTAATCTCATGTCTTAGAGTCTAGGCATACTCTGTTGTCGATGTGCTTTGCCTTTGGTATAATTGCAAGATGAATTGACTGTACGTACCTCCTCATGAAAATTCGTTTTAATGTTCCCTCACTTATTCTTCGTTGTAATGAATTGTTTTCGTGGGTGCTGCTAAAACTGTATATGGGATGAATGCTCCTTTGACGAGAACGCTATCCCAATTTAATGCTTATTCTTCTTGCCTGGACTTTAATTTTTCTTATTCTTCGGGTACTTTTAAGAATTTACTCATAAGACACTTGTCATAATGGTTGCCCTATTTTTAGTTATCTTAGGCATAAATTGTATGTGTACTCATCATATAGTCTGTAAGCATCTTGTTTGTTGATTAAATAAATGAAATGAAAATACCGCCGCTTCAAAATTTCTTCCTTGGTTAGAGTGCAGTTCTAAAGGAACACCGTATCTCGCAACTTAATTGTGGGTAAATACCTCTGCAATTGTTATAGCTTCCGGGTTTGGAATCGGATATACCTCAAGCCATTTGCTAAAGTAGTCCATAACCACAAGAACGAATTTGTTTCCCAATTTTCTCCGAGACGATGGACCAGCTGCACTCATGACAGCCCGCTCGAATGGTGCACTGTCTGAGCTGGCCATGACTTCTGGATGTTGGTCCTTTAGCTGCAGTACACTGTGCAGGAGTACACTCTGTTACCGATTGCCGATAACCAACCCAATAAAACTGCTTGATTTTCTCCAGGATCATCGTGATCCCCATGTGCCCTCCGCTAGGACCGTTGTGCAATCCTTGAGAATGTCCGGAATTCTTACCATTGGAACTACTATTAGGTTGCGGGAGCACTAGCCATCTTCACTTTCGCATATCCTGTTAAAACAGACGGATATTAACTTTAAGCTATTCCATTGCGCCCAGTATGCCTTTGCGATCGGGCTTTCTGCTGCCATTTGCTCTTTAGGTGGCGTCTGTCCACCTCTAGGCCATGCATTAAAAGTGCCAAATCCGGATCTTCCTGCTGACATTTCCGCAGTTGTTTGGCCTCTCACACTTCCACTGGTGTTATAGTCATTAGCCGGACGTCTATGATGTCTTCTTTGGCCTGAGATTTTGAGCAGTGTTTACATTCCAAGCTGCATGGTCGACTGGACATGGAATCGGCATTCCCATGGATACTTCCCTTGCGGTGTTCAATAGCGACGTAATTGCTTTGCAGTCTCTCTATCCACCGAGCTAGCTGCCCATCTGGATTTTTGATCTGGAGTAGCCATTTCAGCGCTGCGTGATCTATTCGAACTCGGAAGCGTTGTTGATAGAGGTACTTGTAGAAATATTTAATGCCTTAAACCAATGCTAGTAGTTATCTCCGAGTTACGCAGTAGTCCCTCTCTGGTTTTCCAATCGAACGACTATACTAGGCAACTACATTCTCTTGCCTGTCAACTACCTGTGACAACACGCCTCCTATCGCATAGCCACTGGCACCCATGTCTAAAATAAACGTTGCACCTGGAACTGGGTACGCTAGTATATGTGCAGTACATAGCCGTTATTTCCGAGCTTGGAATGCCACCTCCTGTTCCTTGTTCTACTCGAAGGCTCTATTTTTCCTAATGAGCGCATATAGGCTATTAGCAACGCTGGAAAAATTCGGAAGAAATCGACGGTAATAAGTGCATAGACAAAGAAAACTTCAACGAGTCCAGAGTATCTCGTCGATTCTGGGCAATGGATGCTGTCCTTCTTCGCTCTGTGCTCTTTTGGTTTCTGCGTGCGTTATTATTAACTTTTAATTAACTCTAGTAGGCATTTATATGCCTTCTTATCAAATGTGATAGTGACACTTCTCAAAATAAAGTAATATTGTTATTCAACAAATTATTTCATTATGCCATGCGTGTGTGGTCAAAGAGTAGAACGCTCGCAATCTAAAAAGAAAATTCAGTGTGCTAAGAGGTTTGAAGCAGCAAGTTAATATCCAATCTATACTAAATGAGATTGCCGCTCTTAGAGAGGAAAATGCTCACATTTTATCTTTGCTTAGTGCCCTGCATGAAGACAAAAAACAGCTAATAATTAAAACGGAGTACCTGAAATCTGGACTTTATTCTTTGCAAGAAAAAAATTCGCTGTGATGAGATGTCATCGGCTATTAAATCGCTAACTAATGAAATTAAATCTCTACAAGATAATGTGCACTTCTCAGCTAAAAACAATTTTGTGCCAAGCGAAAAGCAGCAATCTAATTCCGCTAATATTGAAGCTATAACTCTGGGTCTCTCTTCTTTTGGTACTTTTGCTGCTGCGGCTGCCGACTATTCCAACGCCAACACTGCGTCGCCTAATATTATTGCTGCCTTGCCGTCCAACCCTTCGTTATCTTCGTGCGCTTCTCCTGTCTTACCAGTCGCTGTTATTGCCGAGCAAACATGCACTACACCAGTTGTTTTCAACTCAACCCAAAAAACCGAAAAGGCCCAATGAATTAGTGATCGGCCGCAACCAAAGCAAAGACTTGGAGGTTGTTGCTATTAAAAAGTGGGTACACATTTCGTCATTTAAACCTTCGGTCACTGATGAAAATATTATTGAATATGTTGCTAAAAACGCCAACATAGACCGTAATCAGTTGGCTTGTTTCAAACTGGTAAAAAAAGATATTGATGCTAAGGTCTTAAAAAAGGTTATCTTTAAACTGGGCGTCGCTGCATCTTTGTTGGACGCTATTTTGAACCCTTCGCTTTGGCCCGCGGATGTTAAAGTTCGGCCTTTCAAATTTTTTCAAAAAGAGGGTCTTCCCAGCAATCAGCCTTAGCTACACAAAAAAGTACTGGACTTAAAATGTATTTCCAGAACATGTCTGGAATGCGTTCCAAAGCAAAGGAAATATATTTGCAAACATCTCGATTAGAGTACGATGTCTAAGTTTTCGTTGAAACCTGGCTAAATATTAATTTCTTTAATGAGGAGTATTTCTATCCGGGCCTTTTTCAAGTATACCGCAAGGATAGAGACGCTGAGAAAACAGGCCACTTTAAGGGTGGTGGGGTTTTAATTGCTGTCAAGCGAAGCCTACGGTCATCTTGGCATCAGCTTAATAATGACGACCTTATACTTGATCAGCTGTGTGTTTGTCTCTTTAGCTCATTTAAAAAATTATTTATTTGTGCCTCATATATTCCGCCACATAGTTCTGATGACTTATATTGCTCACATGTTAATAATATTGTTGATTTATGTGATAAAAATAATGATTGTAATTTCTGCATTCTTGGCGACTTTAATCTTAGTGATATAATTTGGTCAGATCTGCAAGGAAACGGTGTTTTGACTCCTACTAATGTTAATAGAGCTCACGAGATTTACCTTCTAGATAATTTATTTAGCTTGAACCTTATCCAAGTTAATTTTTCTTATAATATGCTGCAAAAAATACTAGATCTAGTTTTTGTGAATGAGAACTCAATATGTAATCTAACTGAATCAGACTTTCCGGTCAGTAAAACTGATAAACATCACGTTGCTCTAACGGTTTCTTTAGAATTTTATGATGCTGTTGTAATTGATAGTAATAGGTTTTCGCCTTTCAACTTCCGGTCTGCGAATTACCCCGATTTGAATCTTTCCATTTCTGATATAGATTCGAGTGTTATCTTGTGTTCTGACAATGTTAGTGTGTGTTTTGAGGATTTTCTACACGAAATGTCGGTTTTATTCTCACGCAAGCTTTCTCGTCTTCCTACCAAAATCCATAAGTTACCTTGGTAAAATAAAACTCCTAAAAAGTTGAAAAACCAAAGAAATAAATCCTATAAATTGTTCAAAGCTAGAGAGTATGATACTGGTCTTAAAGATAATTATGTGTATTGCATGAAGCAATTTAATGTTCTCGATAAGTTTTTGTATAACCAATATATACGCAGATTTGAACATGATTTAAAAGAACATCCCAAGGCATTTTGGAGATTCATTCGTTCTAAAAGAGGTTGTTCAAACATTCCCACATGTATGCACTTTAATGGAATGTCCTCTCAATCTCTAAATCAATCTGTGGATTTGTTTGCTGAGTTTTTCAAATCCAATTTTGTCCCGGATGATGACTTTGGTAACACTTCCCCTTGTCCTAGTCTATTCGAGTCCTTAGATTATGGGTCTTTGTCCATTACTGAAACAGATGTTATTAACGGTATTTCTTCTCTAAAATCCTCTTTTAAGTGTGATAATGATGGTTTTTGTAAATATTTCCTAAAATGTTGTAGTTCCACTGTTTGTGTCCCTCTGTGCTTAATCTATAACCTCTCCCTTTCTTCTGGAGTGCTTATCCATCGGTGGAAAGTTGCTTCTATTGCTCCAGTTTTTAAATCGGGTAGCAGGAACGATGCTTCTAATTATAGACCCATTTCTAAATTAACGGTCTGTTATAAGCTCTTTGAGAAAATTATTATGAGAAGCTGTCTTTTGTTTCCAAACGAATCCTGTCACCTCATCAGCATGGTTTTGTGTCTGGTCGTTCTACGGTTACAAATCTAGCGCTATTTTCAGAGTATTGCATCTCGGCTTTTAAATGTGGGTATCAGGTTGACTCTATCTACACGGATTTCTCAAAGGCATTTGATAAAGTGTCTCATTCTATTTTGCTGTATAAACTTAATTGTGTTGGTTTTCATTCTGTTTTTCTGTCTTTTTCAAAATCTTATCTTTCGAATAGAACTCTATTTGTGGAAATCGAACATCACAAATCGAAGTCTTTTGTCGCCACCTCGGGAGTACCACAGGGTAGCATCCTTGGCCCTCTTTTATTCGTTCTATTTATTAAAGATATTGGCACATGTTTTAAATACTCTAGGTTTTTACTTTATGCTGATGATTTGAAACTTTTTCGGAAAATCACCTGTGTGTCTGATATTTTATACTTGAACAATCTTGTTGACTGGAGTTATCGCAACAAGTTGGAACTAAATATCAAAAAATGCTTCCACATGACGTTTTCAAAAACTCGAAATACGGTTATTTCAAATTATATCATCTCAAAACACCAGCTTACTAAAGTTAACGATTTCATTGATTTGGGGGTGGTTTTTGACTCGTCTTTTTCTTTCGTGAATCATGTCTGCTATTTACTTCCTAAGGCGTTTAGCAATTTAGCTTTTTTACGTAGATATGGGAAAGATTTTAAAGATCCGTATACTAGAAAATCTCTTTTTAATGCACTTGTTCGTTCGAAATTAGAGTATGCTTCAATAATTCGGAACCCAATTTACAGTTGTCATGCTTGTAGAACGCGTTCAACGCAAGTTTATTCGTTTTGCACTTCAACACCTTAACTTCTCGGAACCTCTTCCATCGTATGGTGACAGGTGCAAATTAATCAATTTGAAATCACTGGAAGGGAGGAGAGTTGTCCAGTCGCTTATGTTTGTCTATGACTTAATTAATGGTTATATCGACTGCCCTAGCTTGCTTGAACTGATAAGCTTCAACGTTCCCCACAGAGTACTGAGCTTCCAATTGCCATTTTTCTTGAACCAGCCAAAGCGAATTACCTACTTTTATCTGGATCCGATCTTTAGAGCTCCTTCGGAATTTAACTGCATCTCAGGAAGGATAAATATTGAGTTTTCGACTTCTAAGCCCTTGTTCAAAACTATGTTAGAATCTATTTACGCTTAATCTTTATATTAAGTATTTCAAACTCTTTTTTTAATAGAATTTGTGAGCAAGAGTATTATGTAACATGCTTTTTTGTATGATATTATATAATTCTAAGGTGCTTCCTTTTTGTAATCTAGTCTGTAAGATTTTATAAAGTCATAGACTAAATAAAGATTGAATTGAATTGAATACTGAAAAAGTAGAATAAAGTACACCTTGCTAATTATAGGTATAAGTTCTGTGGAAGCCATTAACAATGCACATTTGTATTTATGTTTTACCGCAAGCGTTTTTTTTTTTGCAAAGAAAGCTACATAATGGTTACATTCGGTATCCAAATTTGTTAGCTGAAACGGTTATTAATATATACATACTTACTTGCACCATCTGCTCTCGATTTATTTGGATTCTGTAAGAAACAGCTATGTATTTTTTGGCAGCTGTTTGTGCAAAAAAACTTCTTATATTGAAATAAACAAGAACCGCTAACCCAACCCACCCACTACGGAATCGCTGCCACCATCAACAACAGCGTAAGGTAATTTATGATATCATCCATCATTTTTATCATGAAAATACATTTTCCTGCCGCCTAAATTGTCTAGTGCGCCACTGTCATTGGCCAAGGACTTTCTTGCCTTGTGGTTGATGTTATTTTTCTTAAAGACTCCCTATATGGACATACCTTCATACATTTTTGCAGCTAAATGTTGCTTTTGGCATTAAAAAAATGGTACACTACTACACATGCGTGAGTGAATGCGTCACTTTCGCTAACAGTTTTTAGTCTGTTTGCAATAGTACCACACGTAAACTTGTAAGAATTTAATAATCTACTGGGCATGAATCGCGTTACGATAGTGTCGAGAAACATAGCTGATACCTCTAGTCGTATTGAAATAATGCCGTAAAATCTATAACGGAAAAAGTTATGGTAAGAAAGTCCCAACAATCATAATATATATTTAACAGTTCTAAAACTTATAAAATGACAATATGCGTATTATGAGGCCTCATATGTTATAGAAAGCAGATTTCGGCGAGGAAATCTAAACAATTTAATAAAAGAAAAAATTACTCCAGTACTACCTTTCTCCGGCCTAGTTAAATAGATTTACCTTACAAAAATTGCATCTACACAACTTTGATTTTTAGTGTAGATTAAATCCGTACCAACTGCCTTCAATAATGTTCTCCCAGAGGCTGTTCTCCGCGCCCTAACTAACCTCGGTCTGGAGAACCCTCTGGTAGAATTTGTTCACCGCCTTCTAGGCAGCAGAAATATACTCGGAGATGGGAGAGATACCGGTAACAAGGTACGCAAACCGCAGCACCCCGCAAGGCGGTGTCCTCTCCCAACTCCTGTGGAATCTAACGGTCAATTCTCTGCTGCTTCGGTTACAGAGCACAGGTTGTCAGGTAACTGCTTACGCTGATGATCTAGCCCTGACGGCAGTAGGTAAGCACCCCTAAATTCAAGCCGCCATACGCGTTGTGGAAACCTGGTCCAAGGAATCTGGCCTTGGTGTCAATCCAGGGAAATCTACAATGGTTCTTTATTCTAAGAAAATTAAAACCGTCCAGATGCAACTTCCTTCCTTGAATGGTGTTACGCTGGCCTTCTCGGATGAAGTCAGGTACCTAGGCGTTGTATTGGACAGAAAGCTAACTTGGCGGCGCAACGTCGAAGAGCGTTGCAAGAAGGCTATAACTGCCCTGTATGCCTGCAAGTCAGCAATAGGTAAGAAGTGGGGCTTGAAGCCCCACATTGTGAACTGGATATACACAGCGGTGGTGCGTCCCATTCTATTCTATGGTATCACGGTCTGGTGGCCGTCCGTGGACAAATTTATAATAAAAAACAGACTAACTAAGGTTCAAAGAGTGGCGTGCATCATGATCACGGGGGCGCTGCCCTCTACGACGACTAAAGCCCTAGAGACCTTGCTCCATTTTCTACCTGGGGACCCTTTATGGTAAACTGCAAGCAAGCTGCAATGCTGTTAGATTAAACGCGCTGATCAAGTGGAGTTATACAAGATTTGGACACTCTAGAATTTTGGAAGATCTTCCAGGAGAATTCAGGCATCTGGACTACACAGTCCCGTCTACTGGACTAAAGAATCATTTCCAAACGAGGATCCCCTCAAGGGGTGAATGGGAGGAGGATTCAGTCCTGACCTCCTACTGTGATTCAACAGCCATCTACACCGATGGCTCCAAGCTAGATCTGAAGGTAGGAAGTGGGATATATTCGCAAGAGCTCTCACTTAGCCTCAGTTTTCGTCTGCCAGATTTCTGTAGCGTTTTTCAGGCCGAACTAACAGCAATCTATGGAGCTACTAGATAGCTGATCGACTCTCCTAGTAATCTACATGCAGTAACTATCTTTCCAGATAGTCAGGCAGCTATCACAACACTTAATTGTGATAAATCTACATCGAAGATTGTCATGGACTGTAGACGTACTCTAAATGAGCTGGCAAGTAGCTACTCTACTCAAATTGTATGGGTGTCAGGTCATAGAGATATACCGGGCAACTGTGCTGCGGACGAGCTGGCTCGGAAAGGAACCCAACTGTCTGCCATCAGTACCGCTCGTAATGCGGGTACTCCGCTATCTTCTTGTAAACTCTGGCTGCAGAATAACTTCATCGAACGGGCAAATGCAAGATGGTCTGCGGAGCCCACGTGCAGGATAGCGAGACACATCTGGCCTAGGTTAGATGAGCGTAGATCTCGCCCTCTCTTCAGTTTGGAGCGACCAATGCTCCGCCATGTTATCGGAATTCTCTCCGGGCACTGCCTTATGGGGACACACGCTGCCAGGATGGGTCTGCAGCCAAACGATTACTGTCGTAGCTGCCGCGATGAAGAGGAAATCGAAAGCGTGGAGCATTACCTATGCCAATGTCCCGCTTTAGCAAGGGCTCGTCGACGCTCGTTCCTCCGATACTCTTTTGAGT
>JAPVRG010116065.1:0-10111 GCA_029783565.1 Rhagoletis cerasi | reverse complement strand
AAACCGGATGACCGTATCATTTTACCGTGGGGCATACATACATATAAGCAGAAGAAACTTATTTAAGCGTTTTCGTATTCAAAATTTGACCCTCGTCTTATCGACCTGCTGCTGTGTTGCACATTTCCATTTATACTCCATAGTATTTTATGCACTGTAAACCGAGCATGTTGCATGCCACATGCATTGTATTCATACTCGTAGTAATGGCAGTGGTTGTCGTAGCAGTGAGGATCACCCCAACTAACGATGCGTAAAGCGTTAATGCAACATTCATTTGCCCAAATACAGCATGGCCAACAACAGCAACATCACATCATACTACATGCACATTTGTATTTACTGAGCCAAAGTAACAACTGTGGCAAATATTATGTTCCTGTAAACACAAAAACAACCACTAAAATACTCGTAGCAAAAACAACTACAATTACTAGGTACTAAATATTATTTTGAAATTTAGAAAGCAAACCAGTGGCACAGGTGGCCAACAAAATGATAATGGTAGAGACGATGGTGGTTGTTGCCATGACTTTAATGTACTTGTACAACAACAAATATGTTGTCGAATATTGATATAGCATGAGTGATGCTCGGTGCAATCAAACAATTACATTAATGGGATTTGGTAACGGTTTTAAGCTGATTTAATATTTTCATGTTTGGTGGGAGTCAGAGTATAAAGCATGTGTTCAAAGTTAATACATACATACATAAACTGGAAGTAATTAGTCAGAAAAGAAATAAAATATTTGAGTTAATTACAAACACTATACATATGGCACAGCAAGCGTGATAATCTTATATACTTTTCCTTTCTATCTTAAAGGATATTTGATATTGGACCCATGATTGTCAACCGTTCCGTTTTCAACGGGACTCTACCGGATTTGATAGCTATGTCGTGGTCCCAGTACAACACGTGCCGGGACCCAAATTGTCCCGGCTTTTGGCAAGTCAAAAATTAAAGATATCTCGTTGTATAAAAATTTAGAAATTTTAAAATATATAAAATGTAAAGTAAAATATATAAAATATATTTTATACATCTAATAGGAACAATATAAGGTGGTGTTACCAGAGCGCTGATTTCAAGGCGAATTTGATTGTCAAAATGGTCTGTTTGTTGTACTTTTGTTTTGTTCTGATTGTCAATGGGCATATAATTTTTTATTGTAGGGAATTCGCCTAAAGCGTAAGTTAGCCAAGACTTACGACATAATTCAACTCAACTTATACCAACCTACCATACCAGCAATACGTGTTTCTGGTTAGCCAAAACTCAACTTATCTTAGAAAACTTAGAGAGCTGTAGGATTTAGATCCCTAAGTTAAGTTTTAACGTAAATTGAGAGCGGTGAGAGAATCAGGCTTGCCATTTTTTTGTTTTTGTATTTCTTAAAAATAAATGGACGCAAACGAAATGTCAATCAGCTGAAAAAGAAAATACAAAAACAAAATATTTTCGCTTCTGGCTTAAGTTGACATGTTGACGACTTCTTAAGGTAAATTAAATTAAGTCTAAGTCTTGGCTAACAGAAGCTTTAAGCTGTTCACTTTTTCAGTGCTGCCCATTGATAATCATTAAAAATAGTATCGCCCAGTTGTAGAAATTCGACCACTTCACTTTGTTAACACACACTTTCATTTTGCTTGTGACGATTTTGAAGTCCCATCAGCATATCTGGCCCATCTATCTGACTAATGTTAAAAGCTAGAAATATCTTGGCACACAGTAATTAAAAACAACAAAACACAAAGAAAAATGTTTGGTGAGTTTTCAGGAAAACTTAAAATCCAAATAGGTAGGTCAATAATGATTTGGTCAATATTATTTCTAAGTACCAATTATCTCTCCCTCTGTAAATGGAGTCTTCATTGAATTAAATTTCGAAAAAAAGAATGAAGTAAATCGGACCATAAATGAAAATTTTCAGAATTATTCTACTCCTGCGCCACCTACCGGAAAAGCAAACATTTTTCATTTAATAATCTATTCAAGCGGGACTCACGAGTATCTCCAGGAATCTGTTTCGACTCATTGTGCTTTTATAAAATGCATTAGTTTTAGTAGGTTTGATTTGTAGAGTATTTCTTCCTGATATTTGTAATTTTTCATCGGTGTCCGAATCTTTATGTGGTTAGAGGTGAAATGCATCCCCGCTCTCAGTATTTGGTTTATCAGGATCAAATTCTGGACCTTCAGAATCATCCCGCGCAGTATCGCCCAAATTATCTAAAATTTTGTTTGGTTTGGATTGAGACAAAATACTCAAAGTCACTTTGGTTTACACATTTGCGTTCCGCCAGCAAACATACTAGTAAAGAGAGAGTAAAACTCCCCGGTCAAAATGGCAGAAACTAACACATATTTTACTCGAGATATGTTTTCGAGTAAAATCTGTGATAACACCGTCCGACACGATTTTGTACCCAAGAAAAAAACAAGCATTTTCGGAAAGTAGAGACAAAACCAAAGTACCCGTATATCGCCGTTTTTCTAGATTAAATCATTTAAGGTTTCTAAAGGCGAAAACAACTCTTAACAACCCCTATGCTGAATCGGTCAGTAAGATATTGTCTTGTGATTTTCAAACTTATTAAACTTGTATCCAAGGGTTTTTGGGGTTGCTGATTACGAATCTGAAGTTAGTTTTGTAACTGTAGTAATCGGGAAAGGAAGTTTAGCCTAGCACTAGTAAAGAAGTCCATTCACCCGAAATTGATCAGTCTTCCAACACCTTATCTGTATTATTTTTTAGTAAAGCTGAAGATTATAATTTATTGAAAAATGTTCAATGCCTGTGCATCCAATGCCTTCGTAGAACGTATTTTTAGTGTAATGAAAAATATATGGACGTCTGAACATTGTAAATACAAAATTTTCAAAAATACAACATTGAAATCGATGTCGTTTATTAATGTGTGATTTTAACTCCCCTCCCCCTCTCTATCTATCCTTGTTCCTGACATTTTGTGTCCCGGTTTCAAGGATGCAAAAGTTGGCAAGCGTTGTTGGGCCACATTTTAACTATGCTCAGCTTTCGATTAGATTAGGCTAGGAAAGTTTTGCCGCAAAGCTTCTCCTGAACCGCAAATGATTTACATACTGCTGCATTTCAATCGGCTTTTTTATTGTTCTCAAATTATGAATTTTTTATGATTGAAGGCTTTTAGTTACTTATTTGAGCTTCTATATTCGCTTAAATACCTTTCGTTCGTAGTAAATTAATTTGGGTGATTGCTTTTAATGTACACCAAACATAACTTCCCAATTCTCTATGAACATTTACCCCAAGTTAATTAAACTGCCTGCTAATGCCCACCTGAAGTTAAATCAAATTGAATATGCGAGTAAATACTAAATCAAATTTTCAACAAATTTGCCTGCAACCAAATTTGCAGAATTGTTGATTGCGTAAACAAGCTTACAGCCGCGCTTACGTCTGTTCACCAGCATCTTTCGAAAATTCCAATAATTTAATGCCATTTTCGCGGGCCTACACCAAATAACAACGCATCAACAGCATGAATTCTCAAAAATTAAGGGAGAAAAAGAAATATTCAAAAGAAATAAGAAAGAAAGTTTCAACCTAAAAAAATAAACGCGAACAAACTTCAAGCGAAGTTAATTTGGTCGAGGCAATAACACAATAACAACAAAGTGCAAACAAACTTTGGACTGGCAGGCACTTCACTCACAGCCACAAGCCGCAGCTTCCACCTTATTCGCTCTGCTTGAGCTGAACTTCCGGCTAGATGGAGCATAATTCGTCAGACGTCTTTGTTGCATGCCACATGGAGATGGCTATATAATGGTTAGAGCGACGACTCGCCGCACTTAGTTCGCTTGGTGCTTCCTGTAGAAACACACTCACAAACATAAACTCAGTTATAGAATATCTGAAACACAATACAGTTAGCCACACCGACTGCCACGCGTATGCTCAGGTAACAGAGGCATGCAAACGACCGCCCAACCACAAAGCAACCAGTCAACCGCCTTTATCCCTCCTTTCCCACTTATTGTTGTAGACCATGTATGGGCGGAAAGCGGGAAATGCTGTGTTGCTTGTAACGAAACATATTCAAATTTAATATTTTTATTAAAAAACTTTTTCAACCAACAGTACACAAATAAGTATATTGCAACAGCGAAGTGTGGAAGCAACTGGGAAGAAAAAAATTGTTGCACTAAATATGCACATATGTATACATAGGTATGTGTTTACGTATTTACAGGGTGTCCCAGAAGGCGATGTCAAGCCGGAAACGGGTGACAGGCCAGGTCATAATAGTTATTAGAAAAATATAAAAAACCCTATGTCTTGTATTTTTAAAATTGTACGGAAAGATGCGCAGTAAACGAAGTGGCTTAACGTACTGCTGTGTATTGCGAGTGCGTCAGTGAAGGTGGACGATAGTGATTATTGTCTCGCTCGCACAAGTCGAATGGTATCCATCCGTCTCACATATTAGTAAAAGTGGCGTCACTCTCTGTCTCGCTCACACTTCTCAAAACGACTCTCTGCGTCTCACTCAAAATAGAATTACCTTACAAGTTACGGTTTCAAGGATAATCTTGGCTACACTACAATCGCTTTAAGTAAGTAAGAAAAAAATTTTGAAAACTGAGTTTCTTTACAAAAATCTAAATTTTTCGTTACTTAAGAAACAATCTAGCAAGTGCCATACCATTTTGGAATCCCTATTAAATGCATTAACTTCCAAAGTTACTTGTCAAACTAGTGTAGTACAGTACAGTACAGTCAGCTAAAATTGGGCGAAGCATTAAATTTTACTTTTTTTTTTGGGAAAAAGGTGTAATTTTCTTCCAAGCTAGAACAGTTGGCTATAAATTTTAGACGGCAATTTACAGAAGCATTACACAGAATTACATAATAAAAATAAAATTGAGAAAAAGTACAAATTCGTAGTAACGGGAATTGAAAAACCATCACAGGGTGTATATTTTTCAGTTGTTTTAAAAGCCTATAATTTTAAAAATACAAAATATAGATTTCAATTTTATATTTTTCTGATAACTATTATGACCTGGCCTGTCACCCGTTTCCGGCTTGACGCCACCTTTTGGGGCACGCTGTATTTGTCTAAGAATTGTGAAATGGAAAGAAATAATAAAAAGTGAAGTAAAATATTTTGCGAAGAAATGAAGCAGAGATTTCTTCGGGTAATTTAAAAGGCCAAAGTTTGAAAAGTAAATAGAAAAAAGTAATTTGTTGCAGCAAGAGGGTGCATGTCGTAATTAGGTAAGGCAAATAAAGACCCTTATTATATTAATTTCTATGGTCATGTCAAGCTTCTTACGAAAGCTGTCATACTCTACATTGATTTAATTTAACATAATGTGGTAATAAATATTAACAACATCTGCTGTTGTCGATATTCCACACAAAGGTGATTTAAAAAAGTTAAAATCATTTCTATCCTATCATATAAGGGTTATACATTCGAATGGGTAATCAAATATAATATGTGGAAAAAAGTAATCTATCTCAAAGCAGTGAGGCTCAAATTAAAAGTACCCTTAATAGTCAACGATTAAGATTACCTTCCGTTTCAGTGTTTACTTTAGTCAATCATTTCAATCGGTCTTCCACTTGATATGCAATACAGAAATGAAATCCATTTATTAAGTCATTTATTTCTTTACATACAGATTCGACTATTAACTTTTTTGCATTTTCAGATTTTTCTTCGGTTAATTCCCTTACATAGGCGATCCTCTATTTAGTCGTCGTCTAACTTAAAGCCAAATACCTTCAATTAAAACTACAACCTTCGAGTTTCTCGGGAGTTTTGATGAAATCCAAGATGTTTATCCTAGTGAAATCAGGGCTGCTCAGAAGAAATTGTTGATACGATTCTACCACGTCGCCCTACAACTAGCTTCGAAAATGGGGTCGTATGCAATGTTAAATCCTACTGCGCGAGTTTCTATTTGACACTGATTTATCAGAATTGTTGTCTGCACCTACACTTGGCGTTTGGTCCGCTTGAGAAACTGCTTTGATCGCCTATGGTCCACCACCGGCTAGAAGAATCTTGTAACAATAGCCTGTGAGCAATAACCTCAAGGGTGCCCTGTTTAGCATCTTCATACGCCTTGTAGGCACCTGGAATGTCACTATAATCTGGAACCTAAATCAACCTAAACTGGAGGCATTCCGAGGCGACCGAATCAGAGAAATCAGGTATTCCTTGTCCAGTTCCGACCGAACCGTAAACGATCTTAAGGCCCTGGTTGCTGCTTGGTTATCCGGGTATAATGCTTGTTCGTAGCTAGTCGACGACATCTGATTGAAGCACGCTATTGATGCCCGGTAGTTGAGGTTAAAGGAGACTTTCTGACAGAAACCCCTTTGAACTTTCCATTCAGCTTCGAAACAACTGTAAATATATTTACTGAGCCCCTGTCGCAGAGACTTCCTCTCTTGCACAAACTCCACGAAAGGATATGTGTTTAGGGAAGGATCCACCATTAGCCGGCAACGGTACGGAAGAAGAATACGAGTAAATGAGTCATTATTTACCATGACAATTGTCATTGCCTTCACTCAAACATAGCTCCAAGCAACCATTTATTTAGGCAGCGAAAACATCGAACTGATAGGCCATTCGCCGCAGAGCCCTCCCTAGATCCTCATTGATTTCATTCTATTCCCACAAATTGAAAAAGTGCTTATAAAATTTTTTTTTTACCCACTAAGAAGCCGTTGAAGCGTTCAAACCCCATATTTAAGAGATATTTGGAGTAAAAAAGGAAATGGTCTGACAAATAGTCCGAGTACATACAATAGTAGCGTCACGGTTTTTCATGTTAAGGGTAAAATATAGTTCTGAAGGGTGCGTTATCACTTTTAGCTTGGAGTTGAGACTACTCTACTTCTTGATTGGCGCTGTAACCGCCTAACCAACTTTGGCCGAGTTCAGCAAAGCACGCCAGCCGTTTCTCTTCAGACACTAATTGGAAATTCCAAGTGATGCCAAGTCATTCCCCACCTGGTCTTTCCATCGCAGAGGAGGCCTTCTTCTTCCGTGTTCAATAATTTCAGAGCTCGAGCGTTTCTGTCCATTCATGCGACATGACCAAGCTAACGTAACTGTCGTATTTTAATTCACCGCACTATATCTACATCGCTGTAAAGCCCATACGGCGCATCGTTCCATCGTCTGCGGTATTCGCCACCGCCAACGCGCAAAAGCCCGTAAATCTTCCGTAGAATATTTCTCTCGTAAACTCCAAGAGCCTCCTCATCAGATGTTTTTATTGTCCTTGCTCCTGCGCCATACGGTGAGGTGACAATGTCAATTGACTTCAAGGCCGTTTCGCATCTGACTTTATGTCCATCTACGGGAATTTGGTTTGACGTTATTACCATTTTGGAAAAAAATAATAAAATGCCACTACACAGTTTAAACGGATATGTCCGTTTAGAAAGCGCACAGCATCGCGCCGGTCTGCGTTCGCGCGCCAGCCAGCGCCACTCTGCGTTACTCTGCGCCACCTTGCGTTTGCGCTCGTGCCCTCCCACTACTCATGCAATTACGAATTGGTGCCATTATAACCGTTTAGAAAAAGAATAATAATAAATATAATGACACCTTTTAATATCAAAAAAATCGCATATTTTTATGTATATAAACATAAAGGAAAGTGTTGGATAACTATTTACATATGTTAAGAAAAAAATAAAATCAGTTCCTTTGTTGTAAATATTATTTTCTTATACAATTGTTTTCCATCTTTGGTATATAGGCACAAATCTCCGTAACAGGGCGAATTTGTATTGCTCACCTGTAAATTAATTTTTATAATGTCATTTTACTCTTTATAAAAAATCTGGTTCGTTTTAATAACAAATTTGACGTGTTGTTGTATCTTAATTGAAGGGGTTAGAATCATAAGGGTCTAAGTGACATTTTTTGAAAATATAAGTTATACCCATATTTGTATAGTTAAATATAGTGTTTATTTGGTGACAAAGAGATCAAGGTCATTTCGCACAGTGCAGTGCCATCAATTGACCGGGCAATAAACGTACTAAATGCATTTACCCACAATTTACAATAAGTAATCAACTTTAACCTTAATTATCTCAAAAACAATATCAGACGTACTAAGATCCTTTTGATTCTAACCCCTTCAATTTACATTTATTTAATTTTATTTTTTTTAATAATGTCATTTGAATTTGTTTTTTTTTTGTAAATATACTTTTTGTATATACCAACGTACTATTTTCCCGAAATCCATTTAAGAATATGTATACTCAGGGCCGTCAAGAGAAAACTCGGGCACGGGGAAAACACCGGGAAACACCGACAACATTTTTTTATCATTTTTCTTAATCAAATTTATAAACTTAGAAAAATATTTTTATCTGACAACTAAATTCGCGAAAAATTCGGGCTGCTGAAAACTCCGGACCTGCGAGAAAAGGGTTGACTTTATGACTATTTAAGAAAATTGAAATGTGGACATAATGTCAATATCGTTGACATTGTGTCCATATGATACTTGACGTTGTGGCCACTTCAATGGAAAATCAAATTTCATTATATATATTTCAGTTGTCAAACGGTCGGAAAGAAACAAATTTTCCACAGTGTGGATTTAAACTACCACACAATTCATGAAAATTCAGTTTTGGTTTTGCTTTTTTTTGATAGGCATTGTAAAAAAAATTAAGAGAAACGAGTAGAAAGATTACTGAATATTTGTTGGTGAAAAATTATAAAATTTATGCAAGCTCCACGTTCTAAACCACCAGCGTTAATTAAGAAAATAAAATAAACGGTTTCCTGCCATGAACTCAAACGTCCCAAACCTCGCAGCAGCATACATTTGGCCACTACATAAATTAAAATGCGTACGTATCACGTGGGCACTACATTTACATGCATGTATAATGCCCTACTTTCCCAGCGCAAAGTTAGTTTAATTGTGTTAAAGAGCATGTTATCCCTGATTATAAGGATCAACACAGACAGTCAAACGTACACTTATGTATTTATATATGCATATGCAGCAATTGGTTAGTACTCACAGTTTTCCAAATTAAGAGCGAGCTCTCATATACATAGGAAACTAATGTGTTGAGTATGGAATGAATAAACTAGAAAAACACTAAAAGGTGAATTTAACATACGAGGTGTTCACAGTGCGTTCCAAAATGTTGACGTCAACATTTTGTAACTTTTTCTAAACGTTACATCTGTTGTATTATTGTTTCCCATACAAAGTTTTAATACTACGGCGCGCCGGCCAATCAGATTTCTTCCATTTATCGGGGACGTTTTCCGTATTTGATTTTTATCTGACCACAATGATTGATGAAAACAAGCAAATCAGGGTAAAACCAAGAAAAAAAATATTTGTAATTGGAATAGTAAACAAAATTGCCGGTAAAGTTTGGCGAAGATTTTGCAATGAACACCTCAAAAGTAGAAAATGGCAACACCGAAACCTCATCTACATACATACATGTGTATCTACTTGATAGCCATAGAATGACGTCGCGCAGTGGGCCACCCCATACAAGTTAGCCGCAAAAACAAATATTTTATTGCTTCTGATGATTGGGTTTTTCGTAAAAAGTGGCTATACAGAGATTCGCCTTGATCGGGGATCGATTGGATGACTCCAGAGGTCCTTTGAGGAGGGTTTGTAGCAAAAATGGTATATTGAAGGTATCTTCTCTATATAAATACGCCACAATAAAATTTTGAAACCCCTTTTTTGAGGGCACTGTTCGCTCGATTTCAATGAAACATATACCGATTTAAAGGATGTAACTTCATCTAATCCAGATATGTTAACCCCATTACACAGGGCGCGTGGCATCTGACATGCATACTAAAATATGAAAACCGTAATATCTCTAAACCCAATTATGCTGGAGAACTGAAACTTGGCACGCATGCATAGATTCTAATTACCCTACTCACAGCGAAAAATGATAGGTATTGGAAAAGGGAGCGTGGCACTTCCCATACAAACTGAAATTTTTATATCGTTTATCTCTCGAACCGCTTGAGTTTACGTCCTGAAATTTGCCACAGATACATGTGTTGTCAATACCGTACT